>JBBJLS010029562.1:0-14584 GCA_037577275.1 Bryconaethiops microstoma
AGAAAATTAAATACAAAAAGCCTGACTAAACAAGTATGTTTTCAGCCTGGACTTAAAAACTGAGACTGTGTCTGAGTTTGGACAGTTTGTCTCCAAGCATAAATAATAAGTAAAAAATTTGAGCAAGATTTCCAGTACTTAATCAATTAAACTGAAGTTATACTCTTTAAAACATTTATTTCCTCTGTGAATTTCAAAAACAATTTATTTCAGTGTTTGCACAACGTCCTACATCAGAGCTGATAAGACCCTCTTCAGGAATTTGCATCTCCATATACGGAGTACATGTCCATCCAGCACAATTCGTGGAACCATAAAAACTATATGAAATCTCAAGAGGTTCTGACATAATAGAACACTGTTTGATCATTAAAATTGCAAAAAGCCTGTGAGTAACAGTGGAGAATCCACATCTTTGAACGATAATGGACTGAAATGAAAGTTTTAAAAGAACAATGGCTCGCTCTGACTTAAAATCTCCAAAAGCCTCTCTCTGAATACCAAAACCTAACAACTGCTAATAAGATTCATGTTGACTAATTTGTATCCTGTTTCCCTGTAACACTGAACCTGGAATTAACTCAAACAGAGATTTGGCAAATTCATAATTCCAGAGGTTTACATTCGTAAAAAGTGTTTTTATACAAAGGTTATGCTGAGGCCTTTAAAATATTAATTAATTATAAATTATAATTATATTAATTATAAATGTATATTATCAGTCTTTTTCTGTGTGTTTTTCTGTAATCTAAATGGTATGTTGAACACTCATGCAGTAAGGTGGTATAGTCAGTGTTGTTATAGTTAAGATCCTTGTGGACACAGACCTTTAAAAAGCCTTTTTCATGGCTCTCTGCTGGGGAGAACCCATATGTTATTCCTAGCTATGCCAAACCCATCTGTCTGAGAGTCCACAATTTCACTGAGGGGGAAGTGAATTAGAATGATGGTCTATTATTATCTTAATGGTCATTCTTAAAGACCAACATTGGCAAAATGGAGAACAGAAGATCAGATAAACTAAGGTTTGAAGGAAAACAAATCGTTATTGTTAAGTTGTTGAGGCAAAGAATGAAAGCCTTGACCTGTGATGTAAAAGTATGTCTATCTGTCTATCTGCCTGCCTGTCTATCTAGTCATCTATCCGTCTATCTGTCTATCTGCCTGCCTGCCTGTCTGTCTGTCTGTCTATCTATCTATCTGTATATCTGTCTATCTATCCATCTGTCTATCTGCCGTTCTGTACTACAGCATACTACACTTTCTTATAACAAAAAACTTTTAAAACGATTCCCCAAATTTACAATATGTACACAATTCTTTTACATCAGGAGTGATTTGTGAAGCCACTACATCTGAGCCCCTCATCGTGATCTCAAGAACTGCCCCCAACATTCAGGCCGCACCTGTTCGTGGAGATGATATTCACACTACCAAAGGTAACATAAGTTACAACTTTATCAGTATAATTGAATAGTGGGATTAATTATTAGTCATTGGTCAGGCTAGGCCACACAGAGCAATGCAACGAGTACTGGCTAGTAGAGAATGACATTAAACCACAAGCACAATGGTTTTTCTCATGCCATTCATTATTCATAAGACACATAGCACTTATGTGTCGGTCCCAGTTGGTATAAGCATGCTCTACTCTTAAATGAATTTGTTTGGAACTACTGTTGAAGGACACACTTTATGAAATGGGACTTTTGCCAATGTTTTGTAAAGCTAGTCCAGTCTGGCACAGTTGCTAAAAAAGAAGGCATTCGTGGGTAGGTCAGTTTGTAGTTGAACTACGGAATAAATAAATCACAAATTTGGACTCAACAGATCTACTGATCATATCAGGAAGCCAAAAGAACTAATTTAAACCTTTTTTCCTTTCAGGAACCCCTGATCATCAAGTCCAGGTTGTGATTTTCCCCACATTCCCAGATTTGTCCACAAAACAAAGTGCAGCAATTTCTACAGCACCGACCAATCAAGGCAGCGAAACCACAACAGTGCCAGAGCCTGCAGGCCAGCAGGAGACCAAAGACCCTCAGTACATTACCACTAACCATCCTCATTTGGTGAGATGCTAGTCTCAGATTTACCAAGAAAACTTCTGAACAGAAAGAAAAACAGACTCAGTCTTATGAGAGAAGACTGGCTTAAACTGAAAGGTGTTTGTTAATCTGTTCGCTTAGCCATACTCAGACCTCTCCTCATGGAAGACCTATGTTACTTATAGCAAGCCTGTGTAGTTTTAACCGACTCAAAAAGATCAACTACTTTGTAGAAACAAAAAAGCATTTAGATTTTTATTGCTTTCTTTGCATTTATTATGATGACAAACATGGCTTTAAAAAATTTGCATGTGCCTAAGATTTGGCAAAGTACTGTATTTGATGTGCATCTATTACAAATCAGCATATGGTTATAAAGTATTTAACTTATGGTTAAGTTTAAATTAGTTTAGTTTGTTTTTTAACTAAGAGAATTTAGAATGACACAAGGACTTTACTGTTCATTGAGGCATATTCCCAACATCCACAAACACCACACAGCTGAATTACAACTCAGTTATCCACAGGGTCCGGTGGTGTGTGTGGATGAAGCTGCTGTGAGAGGAAAGGAAGCTGTGAGACTGAAGCTGAAGACCTCCTCCAGCTGTGTGAGTATCAAGTACATTCAGATCAAGAACCAGTTCTGTAGAGATTTCAACCAAATATTTCTCTACAGGAAGGAAAATCCAAACTAATTTTTGACATTTTTCTTTTGGACACTCGTTTTTGTAAAGGTGATGTGAGTTTAAAGATCCTCCTTCCAGTAATGTAAAGGGTTACATTATGAGTTGATTCTTTAAACCTTTAAAGGGTTCTTCACACTCGCAAAAGTCATTTACAGACATGGATCTTTACAGAAATGGTTTCTCAATGGCATTATGTAAAAAAAATCATTTTTTTAAAGTTTACTGTTAGTCACCTGTTTTCTTATAAAAACTCTACACTATTTATTGTATATAAAGGAGCACCAGAGCTTAATCCTTAGCTACACAGTGGTCGACTAGTGTGCACAGCAGTGATATTCTGTATGGAGGTGGCTGTAAGGGGTTCATTTCAGGCCAGTCCAATTAAGCTTTATTTTTATAGCACAACAGCAGAACAAGAGACATTGTCACAAAATGACTTTAAAGAAATTTGAGCCCAGACCCCTAATAAGCAAGAAATAGTGAGAGCATTATACCATGAGACGAGTATTTCCTGCCTAATTCTTTTATCCCTGAATTTTTCAACATCCTCGAGAGTTATACCAAAGAGAATTTGTGTAGAATTAAATGGTGAACTGATTATAGTTGATGAATCTGCAATTTGCTGAAGAATACCAGCCACTGACAGCAACATAATGTTAACTTGGTGAGACAGCAAGAATACAACACGGCTCAAGTGCAGTCTGAATGAGGCAAGGTCAGAGAAAAGTCTGAGAAGAATAGCTTCATTATGTACATTAATAATGAAGATTAGCATTACATCCATGAAATAATTGTAGTAGTGAGTCGACAATATAATATTCTGAGTGACTGTACCAAAAACAGAGATATCAGTGAGGGTTATGCTATTTAAAATATAGATTTATTTTTTAACAGGTACAGTTACACCATCTAAAAGCTAGCCTTTTTATCCAGAGACTGAAATCAAATCCCTAGCAATGCCACAAGGGGTTGGGTGGGATAACCCTGACATAGCAAAATTTGCAGTTATTGTTCTTCTTCAAGCCGTTCAGTAACATTCCATTAGCAGGAGTTAGAAAACAAAAAATTGTTTCATTTCTGTAGGAAAAAGCACATGCTAAACATCACCCTCCTTGTTGCGTAGAATCATGTGCTAGGGGAGACCTAACCAGTGGGTGGGATTGTGCATAATAAAACTAGGGGGAAAAACTGAAAAAATGTCACACTGGAGCATCTTATCAGGTTCTCTGAAATTAAAACATGCAGTTGGTTGTGGAAGAATGCTGATATTCACAATATTAGCAAAAAGGTTTATCATGACTGTTTATCATGATAATGTGTCATGAATTCATTTATAGCTTAAAACATGCATGGGTCTAATCGAAGTTTCTGTCCTACAAAGGACATAGGAGTTAAAATCCTGCTTTATATAACTGCTTTATATGTAAATATAATATAATTGGCTCCTGATCTCAGGTGACATTAGTGTGCGGGGTGTTATTTCATTTTTTTTTTGCTATAAGAACGCATTTTGAGATTTCTTGTGTTTTTGAAAGAAACACATCGGGGCATACCTCTGTGCCATCTTAATAGCAGACTACAAGAGAAAACTGCACTCTCCTGCAAAGGATGAATAAAGGCCTAAGTGAAAAGGCTAAGCTTTCCCACCAAACTCACTTAATTACCAACAAAGCAGGAGTTGTTTCCTGAGCACCACTTACTCAGCAGCTCAGTAGGAGACTCGGTGCTTGTCTCAGTGATTGAGGACAACCTGCTGTGCACCCGAATTGGAGAGGAGTGGAGCAGTCCGGTCTGTTCTATTGTACACTTATGTGCTGAAGTGTAGGACTGGAGCTGTCAAAATTACCACTATTCACTTTGCAGGCTAGTATGAATATTTCAAGAAGACTATTAAATGAAATACCATCTCTGACTGCTGTCAAGACCAAGCTCTGGAGCAGCAGTGGTAGTAGAAGAAACACAAAAAGTAGAAGAAAGAAGCAGCACTGCTGACGAACAGCTTTAGTCGCAAACAACTATAAAAACATCCACTTTAGCCAAGTTCCACAAATAGGCCTCCCCACAAAGACGATAGGTGTTTTTTTCGCTTCCAAAAAAATCTCATGAGTTGAGTTAACAAGGAGAAGTATGTAGCATATATCACTGGACCTGTGATCAGGGCAACTGGAGTGCATTTTAGCTACGCAATGATTAGGTGGCTTCGATAGCCAGCAAGCGTGGCAGAGCTAAACTGAAACCAATCCCAGGAGGCCTTGGAAAGGATTTCAATGACAGGCTAATTTTCCAGAGTAACTTATGCTTATGCAGTCCATACGGCCCTTTTTAAAACTGTACCTCTCATTCTTATAAAAAGAATATGCTGAAAAGTAAGGCTTTGCTTCATTTCCATTTCATGGAAAACACTTATGCTTGAGATTAAATGCAGTTTAGTGTTTCAAGTCAATGCTTTAACACTGAAATGGCCCTGCTACTCTGCAGTGTTTAACATAATGCCAGAAAGATAAAAAAGCATAATATCGCATGGGTTGTCTCTTATCTTGACCTCTATGAAGGAGGCACCTGTTAATGAAGGGTCAGAGATTTGGAGTGGGTCATGCCGTGTGAGGCGCAGCCCTGATGTACGGGCGTCACATTACACTGCATTCCTTTTGAGAGAGGGAGAATGAATGAGAAGCCTTCAGGGCATCACAATAATGTCAGGCTTTAAATGACTCAAGCAGCTTGAATAGCTGTATGGCAGTGTGTGTGCTCGCATGTTTCATATTACCCTTGTCAGTCCTTTTTTTTTCTTTTGATTTTCATTTCATTTTTTTCATTTATATGTATTCAAACCACAATGAACTGACAGGTAGAAATGGTCTAAAATGATGTAGAATAAACTAAAACAACTAAAAACACTGGTCAACAGTGAAATTGTTACTGACTTAAAAAGGTCCTGATCTGTAGTATCTTGGTGTGCTGAACACGAATATGACCATGAAAAAAATTTGTTGGCTCTTGTTTTGAAGATATTTCATATAGCTCACTTTCTGTTTCGCTGTGTAAATGTATCTAGTAGGACTGTAGCAACATCGTAAATAAGCCTAGAATTATGTAATATTGCATCACATTGCATAATACCATCATGCACACATCATCCAGAGTTTATTGCATCATTTTCTGATGCAATGCAGTACTTCTGATGCAATCAAGATATCAGGGAAAATGGCCCACTACTACTGCTGGACACCCAGAGATACTCCCGAACAGCTGTACAAGAGACAGGCAAAAAAAAAAACTAAGATGTCGTCTATGACTTGATTTTTTACAGGTATTAACTTAGCCCTATTAGTATTGGCATGCATTTCATGAAGTAAAAAATAATAATTGCAGATTAATAATTGCAAAAAAACTAGAGCCAATTTTGCATTTTGACTGCCATACTTGTGTTGAGCACATACAAATGGATAAGAAATGACTCATTTTATTTCAATAACATAACTTTTGTAAAAATGTGTAGACCAGTGTAATAAAAAAAATGTTAATTTTCTGCTTCTCTTATTTAAGGTTTTATTATGATGGCTTTTCTGTTAATAGGAGGAGAACAAAGCGAAGATCCAAAGTGTTCTAGAACATCTCTGTGGTGATGACAGGAAGCTTGAGATTTACCAGCAAGACCATACTGACGAGATGATCATATCTGGACAGTGCATTCAAGGTTCGAGTCCTCATTGTGCATTTCTTGAAACTGCAGATAAACATCATACGTCAGTGCACCACAATCCATGCTTGACATGTTTATCCGTATGTAACATAGTATTTTTAAATGTACAGTTTTAAACCTTCAGTGGTTAACAAGTATCTGCATCCAGAATGTATATACTGCTGTGTTCATATATTTTTTTTCTTATTAAACAGATGATGCCAACGGAATGATACAAAAGTTCAACAACGACAATATCAAAGATAAGGTAGATTAACTACTGTTACTACTGTCATATGCACTTCTGGCATCAGACACAGGCTCAATATCACAAAGCGCCACAATATGACCTGTATGTACTAGTGGTTATCAAGAGTGTTTAGTATTCTACAGCAACAGTTCACAAAACTTTTCATGCCAGGAGCAGCACACAAAGGTAGTGTTTGTCCTGAGATCCACCAAATATAGTCAACTGCAAAATTCCAGACCAAGAACACACCTCTGAACACAGAGTGCATTTTAATACAGTTACGGCTCAGGTGTGGAATTTAAAATATTGGGAAAAATAAATTAATCACAAAATACAGGCTGTGCAAAAGTTACGTGGCAATTTATATTTTCTTTTTTTTGTATTTGTTAAATTCAGCAAACAAATAGAAATTACAATTTGAAATGCTATATTTAGCATGTTATCTTAGTGTCACCTAGAAAATTTTTTAAAATGTGCAATTTAAAGGGAAAAGTCCTTAAGCTGCCCTGTGGTGTGCTAGTGCCCTGCCCAGGGTGAGTCCCTTCCTTGTGCCCCTAGACCCAGGGATAGGCTCTGGGTACCCACAACCCTAGTAAGGATTATGCGGTTACAGAAAATGAATGAATGAATGTCCTCAACCTTTCAGATTTCTTCTCAGTATTACTCTACATTACTCTCACAACGCTATATTTAATGAATAGGAAATGATTATAGAAAACAGTTGTCAGCTCGGTTTGCAGGCTTAGCACTCTGAACACCGTTGTATTCAGAATAATAAACACTGGTGTAGAAACTGATGTATGCAGAAACTACATCAACAGCTGGTTATAAACTACATTATTTAAAATGGCTCATTACTGTTCTCAAGTAATGAGAAAGTGGACTGATGTGGCTTGTACCACAACCCACTTGTCCCCAACCTGTGACGCATGAGTGGATCTTGACCCACAGTTTGAGAAACACTGTACTAAAGTATTCTACAGTTTCTATAGATCTATACCATACATAAGAAAGAAAGGGGTAGAAAACTATGGAGCTTTCTACGAAGCTATCGGGTTTATTGTCATTTCAGCCATGTATACAGTATACAGTGAAATGAAACAACGTTCCTCTAGGACCATGGTGCAACATAAAGAATAAGAACAGAACACCACAAAACTACACAAGTGTGGGCAGGGCAGGACTGCAAAATAGAGTGCCAAAACACAAGAACCTCAGTACAATAATTTACAGGACAGGACAACATACAGTGTAGTCGAGAGGATCAGTAACAGCACTAGTGTGAGTGAACATTATGACGTATGAGTCCCTAAAGTGTGCAAAAATAGCCAACAGCAGCAACTTGATTAGAAAAAAATGAACAGTATGTTTTAACACAGAGTATTTACAGTGGCAGCAGGGAAGAAAGTTTCCTTTGTTTATGCAGAACAGTTTAGCATGTGTGTGATGTCCAGCTTGTTATTCAGTATAATTTTTTAAACCGAAACTTGAGCTCCTAGATTCCAAAACATCTAAAGACAAGAGGTCAAATAGCTCTAACATAAGAATTGAACTAAGAAATGACTAAGTGTGAAACTTTACCAAGCTAGTGAGACAGATGGTTGACACAGACACACACCCTTAATTAAAAACAGGCTTGGCCACAGTGTTACACTCATCCACCCATCACAAAAAGCACAGACAGTGCAATTCTCTCCCAAAAACTCCCCTGTGAAAGTGGGAGACATTTTCTCTAACACTCTGCTAGAAACACTGATTTTCCCCAAAATATTCAGACTGGATCAGATTTATGTTATCAAATGGCTAGCATAATATAATTAATTTCAATTAATTAAATGAAATCTTTCAATTAGGAAAGAAGACTGAAACATCCTCAGTCCCGTCCTCATGTGTGTGTTTGTGTGTGTAGGTTGGGGTAGTGGAGGCGACCCCCATCTCGGTGAAACACTCTCGGACTGTCCTGGTCTCCGTCCTCCTCTCTGGTCTGCTATTGGCCATTCTGCTTATTGCTGCATACATCCTGAAAACCCACCACACGCAGTCCAAAGGAGTGCGCATGGTACCGTCTCAACACAACATTCACAGTGTCAACCTCATGCTTTTCAGAGCTTAGAATTCCTGATCTGGATAGATTTGAATGTATTTGATTATTTTGATATAACTGCATAAAAATATGACTGAAGGAGCTATTTATTCAGTAATGGAATCTAGGCAGTAAAAATAACATGGCAAGTTTTTTTTTATTTGAAAGTAGTCTGATAAAGTATTTTTGGCTAAAAGAAAGCATCATTATGGATTTTTTTAAATTATAATCATAATAGTCAGTCATTCCAAAATAAATGTATTGATGAAAATACACTTCCGTGTACACTTTATTTTATCTGAGTTTAGTCAGTTAGTGTAAATCGTGCTGTGAAGAGAACTATGGGTTAAGCTATAGTGGTTTTTAATTTCAGATGTGGTGTATTAAAGCATGGGTAATAAAATTACCCTTTATATATTTCATCTATAGCTCAGAAGTTGTTCAGGCATGCACTTTGAGGGATGGGTGTGTATGTTTGCTGGAAAGCAGTTACATAAGCCATGTGCATTCCTCTAAAAGCTGGTCACATGGTGAAGTGGCTGAAGTTAATCAGTTGAACTGATTTAGCTGAATGACAACACTCTCTTGAAAGAGGCACTGTAACTCCCTCTCACTGCTGTTGATAACATGTTCTTCAAACAAATGCAGTCACTCTTTCCTGTGCAATTACTCCTTCCTGTGTTTGGACAGGATGTTTTTTTTATATTTGTAAAATTAATTCAAGCGAATGTCTACATCAAACTGATTTCACTTTTTTTTTTTTTTTGGGTACTAAAGGACACAGTTAATTCTCCAATCTGATCTCCACCCCGGTCCCTCCTGGGCGGGTTTTTTTTTCCATCAGGTTAACTGACAACAGGACATGAGGGTCTAGCCTATCTTTGGGGCAGCTGTGGAACTCTGTCTGTTGCAGGCACGAAGGCACACCCTTGCCACTTCCGCTGAACTTCCGTATTTTTATGGGTCGTTTGGTTAGACCAGTAATCTAAAAAATGGAGAGCTGATGGCTGAGTCACTGACCACAGAACCCAGAGATCCCTTTGACTTTTTCAAAATGTACACAAATCTGTCTGTTTCATGAGGCAAGGCTTGCAACACCTACTCTGATTCATTCATTTGGTTTACAGGCCCTTTGCTTTGCCGAAAACATCAAATCAATCATAATGTCCTTAAACTTAGTCAGAGTGCAACACTATCTTAGCTCTACCCAGAGCTCACTCCTGATGGATTATTGGTATACTCAAGTTAAACCTTAATAAACCACAGTGATGAAATGGATGTTTGTGGTTTTAAGTGTGATTGGCTCAGCTATGTTTAAAGCTGTTGTATATAGAGCAGAGAAAAGTATTTGCCTAATTTCCCCTAGTTTTGCATATTTGTGACACTAAATGGTTTCAAATCCATAAATTTCTTTCTTTTCTGTAGACTAACCACCCCAAATCATGAACACTGACCTTATCGACAAGTTTACCTGTTGCACTCATACTGTCACCTAATGTCAATGACTTTTCAATGCTGAAGTGATGTCTAACCAGCATATCTCCTGTCCATCCAGGATGGAGAATCTTTCCAAGTGGATGAACCAAACCAAGGGAACACTCTGCTGTCTGTAGTTCCACTCCCACCTCAAGAACCCCTGGACAAGCCCACCAGCAATGGCGAGTCTCCAGAATCACCACCCACCAACGGTCACTCCGCAACCCAAACACCAGTGGCTGATACTCAGATGTAAAACCTGGTTCCATCTGATCGGATACTGAATGTGAAGAAGCATAGAAGGTTATCAATCACCGCAACCTAAGAACCCATAAAGGGTAATCATGATGAAGATATCAATATGATCATAACGAGAATCTTGATGACAATATTGAAAGTGTAAAGTATACAGTGGGCATGAAGATATTAACAAAATAAAGACTCAACTTGTACTGTGAAGACACTGACAGTGGTTAAACCAGCATTTGTGTGAGACAACGAAGAAGGACTTAGCTTGAAATGCTGCCAGTGAAATGTTTCAAAACACAGAAAGGCTGGAAACATTTTTTGTAGATTTTCCTGGACTTAATGTTACCATATTCAAAAGAGACATCTCTCATTTCTGTATTTGTATCTTGACAAGCCCTCCTGAATTGAATTTTAATGCTATCTCACTTGTTTATATGACAGAGGAAGTGCTAGCGGATAGATCGATGCAGGGTGGTGAGTTAGGCTGTCACATTTATTGATAAAAAATGAAGTTGCCTAGAAGGGCTCCAGGCTATCAAATGTGTCAAGCGAATCAAATCATATTATGTTCTTTATGAACTGTACACATAAGTGAAAAGCATTTTGAAAGAGTTACCAACAGGGATTAAACCTTGTCTTGGACTAAATGGCTGTGCCAATGGATAATCACCACTGAAAACACTCTTCAGTCTAGGATTAGCTTTAATATGGGTCTGGAGAAAAAGTATGGGTCTGCCCTCAAAGTATGGACTTCATCTTTAACCTTAAATAGTCCTTAGATTAGAATGCCAGACAGAAAGCACACTGAACGAGAAATGTCAAAAACACTTTTGTTCATGGTCTTCTTCTTTTATCTTCAGTTAACAAGCTTCACTGGCATTAAATTGTACTGAAGAAAGGAAGGATCCCATTTCTGGAAGACATTCAGGCACTGACGCATGGTGACAGTCCTGAAATGAAGACTAGACTCTCGGTTTCTCACTGTGGGCTTCTGCCAGCTGGCAAAAATGAGATACAGTAGAGAGACGGCTCATACAATTTACAGTTACCTTTGAAGCCAACAACCCATTGCTTTTCTTTACATACGCTAGACCGGTTAGCATTAGAAGGCTTTTTTTTTTTTTTAAGCTGTAGAAGCTTACGCTTAAGTTGAATTTCGCAATGTAACTGTACAGATGTGTACTGGCTTTTAGAATTTTCTTTACTTGCAGAGTATAAGAGTGCTTTGTGCTAAACCAGACAGGGCTATTGTGAAACTTCGTCAGTGAAGCAAAAAGTGAGTTAGGTAATTATCTTCTTATTTACATAATCTATTTTTATATTTGTACTTCTTTATACTGCTTACTGCACATGTATTTGTTTGATTGGTGAATTCTGTGTCACCTAAGCATGTGTTAAGAAATAGGAAGTTTTACAACACTTTTCTCGTGATATTGTGTATATGCGCTTGCATTCTTCTATCAGTAGTATATCAGCTATGTATAAAGTGGACCAGACATTATGGAGACGGGATCCTGAGTAAGAACAGCTCTTCTGCCATGAGCAGAAACTGTGATGTGATGTTCTGTATGGTTAGCAGTTGGGAGAAAACCAACCAGCTGTCGAAATAAAGTTCCCTGATCGGTGGGAGAAAGTGAGAAAATGCTTTGAAATCGCACTGTATTGTTAATGCCTGCAGTGTGCAACAGGTAGTTCAAAGGCACAATCTGACTGGGTAAGAGGTGTTTTATCTGTGCTCTTCTTAAGGGCAAATATTTTTAAAATCTATGCGAAAAGCTGTGAAAACCTGAAGTTGCAGCAGTATTAAACGTAAACATTTTGACTGGAAGAAACTGCCAGTAACACAGTACATTTGATACAGTGTTTGGGTTTCTTTGCTTCATTTTTATTTGGCACAACTGTTGTAAGTCAACACTCAATGTGGTGAGTTACTGCAGTATCTTATTGCAAAACACACTAGCGTATATTTTTAATGCCATACCATATTTACTAAGATGCATTAAAAATTGAAAGATGTAACTGAAAACATGAAATGTCCTGATGGGAGATGGGAACAATCCATTTGTTGCTTGTTCGTTTTATGCTCTGCCCACAGATGACTTTTGGCATGCAAATGCCTACAAACTTTACAGAATCCCATTCAGTTTAATGAGAACTTGTATAACACAGCTCAGTTTTATTAAAATGAATAAATGCAGCCTTTTTCATTTCAAAACATATTCATGTCTATTGTCTAAAGACAATATGATAAGTGATGAGACAGAATCAATATACTTTTTGTGTTGCGGTCTGGAAAAAATGTTTAATTAGTTCAACCTAAAAATTTACATCATGTGGTAAAGTAACAAGTAGTTTAACTAGTTTTATTAAAGTGCATAGCTGATTAATAGTGACTAATAGACTGAAACAAAGCAAAGTAAAATAGTGCTTCAACAAAAGTAATATTTCAATCCTTCCGAACCTCCAACATTTGAAATAAACTTCTACTCTGTCCTACCTTTTATAGTGTAGTCCAGCACAGGTTTTTTTTTTTTTTTTTAGATAAAAGCATTGTTAAACATCTCAACATGTTTAAACAAAAATGCTGTGATTCTCCATTAGGCTGAATGGGATTTTTAGGAATGCATAGCGAAGTAGCATACAGTGCTGTGAAGAAGTATTTCCTGATTCCTTTTTTTTTTTTTTTTGCATGATTGTCACATTTAAATGTTTCAGATTATCAAACAAATTTAAATATTAGGCAAAGATAACCCAAGTAAACACAAAATGCAGTTTTTAAATTATGATTTTATTTATTAAGGAAAAAAACTCTCCAAACCTACACGGCCCTATGTGAAAAAGTAATGTAAAATCATGAAGTAACTTTGGTTAATCAGATTGTTTGGAAGGCTGAGTGCAATTCCACTAGCCACTCCCAGACCTGCTGAATACAGAGATCACTTAAAAAGTAGTTTAAAAGATCTAAAGAAATTCAGGAACAGATGAGAAACAAAGTAATTGCCATCTGTCGGTCTGGAAAAGATTACAAAGCCATGTCTAAAGCTCTGGGACTCCGGTGAACTACGGTGAGGGCCATTGTTCACAAACGGAGAAAACATGGAACAGTGGTGAACCTTCCTAGGAGTGGCTGGCCTACAAAAATTACCCCAAGAGCTCATTGACGACTCATCCAAGAAGTCACAAAAGAACCCAGAAGAACATCTAAACAACTTCAGGCCTCACTTGCCTCAATTAAGGTCAGTGTTCATAACTCAACCATAAGACAGACTGCGCAAAAGTGGCATGCATGGGAGAGTTTCAGGCGATAACTACTGCTGACCAAAAAGAACATAAAGGCTCGTCTCACTTTTGGCAAAAAACATCTGGATGATCCCCAAATCTTTTGGGACAATATTCAGTGGGCTTATGAAACAAAAGTTTAACTTTTTGGGAGGTGTGCGTCTCGTTACATCTGGTGTAAAAGAAACAAAGCGTGGTGGTAGTAGTGTGATGGTCTAGGGCTGCTTTGCTGCTTCAAGACCTGGACGACTTGCTGCGATTGATGGAACCATAAATTTATGCTCGCTACCAAAAAATCCTAAAGGAGAAGGTCTGGCCATCAGTTAGTGACTTCAAGCTGAAACGCACTTGGGTTCTACAGCAGGACAACCTTAAAAAGGCGGTTCATGCTTGGATACAATCCAATATGGCTGAATTAAAACAATTATCCAAAGAAAAGTGGGCGAGAATTCCTTTCGCAGCAATGTGAAAGACTCACTGCCATTTATTGCAAACCCTTAATTGCAGTTATTACTGCTAAGTGTGGCCCAACCAGTTACTAGGTTTAGGGGGCAATTACTTTTTCACATGGGGCTATGCAGGTTTGGATATTTTTTTTCCCTTAATAAATAAAACCATCACTTAAAAACTGCATTTTGTGTTTACTTGGTTATCTTTGTCTAGTATTGAAATTTGTTTGATAATCAAACAATGAAGTGTGGAAGGGAGCAAATACTTCTTCACAGCACATATATATATATATACACACACATACATACATACATACACACACACATATATATATATATATATACACACACACACACACACACAAATACACACACACACATA
>JBBJLS010029587.1:0-14582 GCA_037577275.1 Bryconaethiops microstoma
GGGAGGGAGAGGGAAGGGGGAGGGAGAGAGAGAGAGAGAGAGAGAGAGAGAGAGAGAGAGAGAGAGAGAGAGAGGAGAAGTGAAAGGGAGAGAAAATGGAGAGAAACAAAGAGAGAGAGAGAGTGGAAACAGACAAAAAGTGTGATAGAGAGAGAGAGAGAGAGAGAGAGAGAGAAAGAGAGAGAGAAGGAGGTGATTTCTCTCCACTTCTCAGTATAAAGAATGATGCTGTATCAGTTGTATAAGATTGGCTCATACTCATGACTGAGAGACCGTATCTAGTCTTTTAATGTAAACAAGTTTAAATTGTGGGACCTGTGGTTTCTCTCAGGTGTGCAGCTGTCTTTGTACACCCCTCCCACTGTTCCGCCCCCTACTGGGACATCCAATGAGAGAAGTGTCCGATAATATACAAGAGCAACAGAACATGAGTTAAGGGTAAAGCGTCATCATAACAAGGACTTAACCATTAGATACCTGACGGTATTCTTCCCATTTCTGTTTTACTATTTGGATACAACTGATTAAAAAAAAATACTTTATTTCTTTATTTTTTAAATTAAAAATAACTTTACTTACTTTACAAAACAACCAAACATCATTTTGGAAATCTGCTGCTTACACACACACATTATTAAATAGAATTGGAGATGTTGAAAAAATGTTGAAAAAAATCAACTTTGTACAAATATTTACAATCATATGTAATCACCACAAAACTCACACACACACTCCTTCCACCCACCAACACATTCACACATACACACCCCTTTAACCCACTCACACACACACACACACACACACACACACACACACACACACACACACATTCTGCCCACTCACCCCACATATACCCGTGATTGGGTTTCTCACACCATGTGTTCTTTCTGCATGTTTGTACATTCAGAAATTAAAATATATTTGGCTGTTATGACCATTTTTGTAAATCGTGGCCATTTCAAAAAATCCAACCACTGATTCCACACGATGTGCAATCACCAAACAAAGCTTTCTGAAGCCTCCACTATCAACTCGGAGACACGGATCCTCCAAATAAGGACACGCTTTTGCAGAAGACGATGTTTTAGCAGCGTTATGCTTTCGAAGCGTCAGCGTATTGATCCGGTGCTGAGTGTTACTTAGGGTGTTATTAGTTTTATATTCTTCACAGAGCACAGGGAGCCCTGCTGACCTTAATGACTTAATAATCCGCTCTGTGTAAGAGGGGGGAAATTTATTCTTTCCCAAATGGTTCCTTTTACGTTTTGGGTTTCGAGTGCAGATTACAACCGAGTTAACAACCGGGACACTGGCACGGCACTGAACAAAGAACTTTTGTTTCAAAAACAAATAAATCCGTGTCACCCGCACGTTCATTGAAGTCTTTCCACCCACGCACCTGACTCAGCTCATGAAGGCCTGGCTAATTATCTCATGAGTTGAATCAGGTGCGTTCGAGTGAGCGGGGACAACACTAAAATGCGCTGCGTGTCCCGAGCCGGGACTGAAAACCTCTCATTTAATGTGACATTAAACAGTGTTATTGCATTTCTGTCTGTGCATTGCATATTACTGCTAATTCCCATCCCACAGGACCGAGCTGACGATGTGGAGCCCCCCTCGCGGGGACATTTAAGTGGAGAAATTAGATTATACATTAAATAGAGTTATGAAATAACTGAAGCCTTTTTTCCAGCACTTCAAGGGGAGGTCTTGTCTTGATGTATGAAGAAGAAGAAGAAGAAGAAGAAGAAGAAGAAGAAGAAGAAGAAGAAGAAGAAGCTCGGTGGTCAGAAAATACCTGCTGGCATGGGTGCAGATGGGACCAGGGACAGTTGGGATGTGTCCTTCAGACCTCGACCCCCCCCACCCACTTTACAGGGCAAAACCCACCCCCCAAAAAACATACATCTGCCATTATAAGTTACTTATTAACTTACTTACCCTTAAATATACTAAGGCGCTTATACTCGGCAGCGCCACCTTTGGCCTGGAGATTAAAAAAAAAGAATTTTTTTGCACACACGTAGCAATCCCACCACCACCACCACCACCACCATCACCGATGCCCCCCCCACCCTCAAATTAAAAATGCTTCCTGCGCCCCTGCCGGCTGGGGAGGGTGGTGTATGCTTCCTACATGCTTACAGAAGAATGCTAACTGCCGTCCCGCACAAGTTAGCATCATGCTAAGTGATTGGTCCTACCCACCCAGAAAGAAAGGACAGTTATGTCATGGATGACTGCGGCATCATTGAGGATCGAATACACGGTGCTGTAATGACTGGAGAACACTTAGGACGGATCCACCTGTTTTCTGTTTATACACCCCGCGACGTGCTCATTTCCTCGGACCCGTCGCGTGACTGGCGCATGCGACACTCAGGAGTGGAGGGGAACCCTCGTGGTCTTCTATGTCTTAACGATCTCAGAATTAAAAGTAAACCCGGGAGGTGTGAGTTAAATGATGAGTGTTATAATCCCAAAACTCCTTCCTGAAGGAGTCGTTGTAGAAATGCAGCACGCAAGCATGCATATGTGTTCATATATCCGATAAATGGAGCTTTTACAAGCTTTGTCGGTTCATCCCAATATAAATGAAAATGTAATACTACTTAAAATGCCCAACAGAAAATGATCGAATCAAGATGTTTCTCTCTGTGGTATCTCTGGTAGCCATGCAAGCTCTCCCATTGGTCAGACCTTCAGGAGCTGGAGTCCTAACATTGTCAGATTAACATTCTGGTGTGTAGTGGGTGGGACCAGTTTTGAGAGGAAGAACATTACTCTAGGCTTCCTGGAGGTTCTAGATATGCCACTGACTGTGAATGTGTTCGGTGGTGTGACCAGTGTGTGTTTATGTGTGTGTCAGATGGTCCAACCAGGGTGTATGTGTCAGATGCTCTGTGTGTGTGTGTGTGTGTGTGTGTGTGTGCCTAGGTGTCAGGTGGTGAACAGCAGCAGCTCTATGGACTCTTTACTGAAGGATTTGCTGTAGAAATGCTGCACACAAACTCACATATACACTATTTTGCCAAAAGTATTCACTCACCCATCAAAATAATTAAATTCAGGTGTTCCAATCACTTCCATGGCCACTGGTGTATAACTTCTATCACCTGGGCATGCAGACACTTCTACAAACATTAGTGAAAGAATGGGTCGCTCTCAGGAGTTCAGTGAATTCCAGAGTGGTACCATGAAAGGATGCCACCTGGGCAACAAGTCCAGTCATGAAATCTCCTCGCTACTAAATATTCCACAGTCGACTCTCAGTGGTATTATAACAAAGTGGAAGCGCTTGGGAACGACAGTAAACTGATGGAGCGTGGTCAGCGGACGCTGAGGCAGGGGTCGCAGGGGTCGCCGACTTTCTGCAGAGTCAATCACTACAGACCTCCAAACTTCATGTGGCCTTCAGATTAGCTCCAGAACAGCGTAAAGATTCATAGAATGGGTTTCCATGGCCGAGCAGCTGCATCCAAGCCATACACCACCAAGTGCAATGCAAAATGTCTGATGCAGTGGGTGTAAATCACGGAGCCACTGGACTCTAGAGCAGTGGAGGCGCGTTCTCTGGAGTGACGAATCACGCTTCTCCATCTGGCGATCTGATGGACGAATCTGGGTTTGGCGGTTGCCGGGAGAACGGTACTTGTCTGACTGCATTGTGCCAAGTGTAAAGTTTGGTAGAGGGGGCATTATGGTGCGGGGTTGTTTTTCAGGAACTGGGCTCGGCCCCTTAGTTCCAGTGAAAGGACTCTGAATGCTTCAGCATACCAAGGGATTTTGGACAATTTCATGCTCCCAACTTTGTGGAAACAGTTTGGGGATTTGGGGACGGCCCCTTCCTGTTCCAACCAGACTGTGCACCAGTGCAGAAAGCAGGTCCGTAAAGACATGGATGAGTGAGTTTGGTGTGGAAGAATTTGCCTGACCTGCACAGAGTCCTGACCTCAACCTGATAGAAGACCTTTGGGATTAATTAGAGCAGAGACTGCGATTCCAGGCCTTCTCGTACAACATCAGTGTCTGACCTCACAAATGTGCTTCCGAAAAAATGGTCGAAAATTCCCATAAACACCTAAACATTGTGGAGAGCTTGCCCAGAAGAGTTGAAGCTGTTATAGCGGCAAAGGGTCAGCCAACATCATATTAAACCCTTTACACGCTCAAATGAGTGTAAAGGCAGGGGAGTGAATACTTTTGGCAATATAGTGTATGTGTGTATGTATATGTGTGTGTGTGTGTGTGTGTATATATATACACACACACACACACACACACACACACACACACACACACACACACAGAATTATTCATACCCCTGGTAAATTTTGACTTAAAGTTTCTTCTTCATTGGAAATGTTTTTCTCCGCTAACCATTTCTTCACCACTTTTGTTTTGCGTCATTGTCATGCTGAAATGTCCAGTGGTGCCCGAGTCGAGGTTTCTCTGCAGATTGCCTACTATTGTTGTTGAGAATCTTGATGCTCTTTTTTCATGGTGGTTTACTGTGATTAGGTTCTCTGGTCCATTGGCTCAAAAACACCCCCTATAGGATTAGGGTTCCTCCACCATGTTTGACAGTGATGATGGTGTTCTTAGGGTTGAAGGTTCTCCTTTTTACGCCAAATGACGGATACATCATTGTGGCCAAACAATTATATTTCTGTTTCATATGACCATAACACAGAAGACCAGAAGTCTTTGTTCTGATGAACATTTGAAAAGCCGAGCGGGTTCAGAGAGCTCCTTCATCTTAGCCATGACTGACCACAAACCTGCAGAGAGCTGCTGTTTTTCACCTGCTGAGTTGATTAAAACAGCTGTTCCCGGTGAATTAGGGAAATTAGACTGTGACAGTTTGCAAAAAGTATGAATAATTTTGGACATGCCACTTTTTGTTCAAATGTAAATAAAAACTGAGAAATATTTTTTCCACAATGTACATCGTCTTATTATCTTCTGTGAGACGCCCGTGTGATTTCCAATCAAGAAGAAACTTGCTGGTTGAATAAAAGTAACTTTAAGTCAAAATTTGCCAGGGGTATGAATAATTCCGGGCTTGACTGTGTGTATATATCATTGTGTACAGACATATCACTATATTTAGTTCATATATAGTTTACAAATACATTTATGTAAATATTTTACAACACAGATGTCCATATTTATTATCTCTAGATTGCATAGTGTACATTTTATACTGAACTATTAGTACAGTATCTTATTTTTATTTTGATTCTATTTTATACTATTCTATTGTTATCTTCCAGCTATTTTTGGTGCTCCTAACTTTGTTTCTCCCACTTTCTACCGTGACAAAGTAAATTTCCCACTTGTGGGACTAATAAAGGTTTTCTTATATAATCTATTCTGACAGCTCAAGACCAAACAGCACTACTGATTTAAAGAGTCAATACAAGAAAAACACTGCACTCTGCGTCTCTGCGTGTGTTTCATTCATACAAATACAATATAATGGTTCCAGCGCCCAAGCATACAAAGCATCTCAAGTTACAATTATAACCTACAAGTAACAATAGAATAACACCCCTTCACATTTCTCCACACACAAAAAACCCCACTATGCTACCGGTATCACCCCCCCTTCTGTTCCAGTCCCCCCCAACAGTATGTCCAACTGACTTAGAGTCACCATGGCATGTGATTAACCACCCTTCATTTTTTCAACTCTACTAAATATTTTTTTGGTTTTATTGATCGAAATTAACACTTTAATTCAACACCCCTGCTTCATTTTAATAATGCTTAAATGTTGTACATAAACCTGTTTTAAAAATGCACCTTTCCCTCCCCACTTCATTTGCTCCATATATGGAAACTAAAAAAAAAACAGTTACTGTGATGTCACAAAAACCTATGCAGTCTGTGGGGCATGGTCCCTTGCTCATAGGGAACCTCAGCGGTTCCAACAACAGGCCTGGGATTCAAACCCACAACCTTCTGATCGCAGGGGGCAACTCCCTAACCACTAGGCCACCAGCTGCCCCAACAGAGCACAGATTAGACGAACCTGGGGGAGGTTTAGAGAACCTGGGGGGGGTTTAGAGAACCTGGGGGGGTTTAGAGGGACGTAACCTTATTAGTAACGGATTTCGCTTCAGTCAATCAGTAATAGTTTAACGAGCGGTCCTCAGATTGTATTCTCGTTATAACCTCACGCCCGGTCACAGGGCTGCTTCATTCACCCCACATAACCTCTCGGCCCTGACTGGACCCGAGCAGCGGGTACCTGGTAGAAGGACGGCTCGCTGAGCCAGTGCTTCCACTGCAGCGGGGTGGAGGGAGTGTTCGTGTTTCGGGTGAGAAGAGGCTGCCGCTCTCCTTCGTTGGATCCGTCCTCCTCATCCTCACGGCACCCAGCCTTCGTCTCCCGCGTGCCCAGATGGAAGAAGAGAGAAAACACAGCCCCAATGGCCAACACGATCAGACTCAGATCCTGAGAGAACATAGAGGAGAGGGTGGAAATTTTGGGGTTTTTTGTTTTTGAAAAGTGACTTTTTACAGCATTAGAAGATGCAAAGCAAGAAAAATGGACCAAAATCTTGCTTTATTTACTTTAAACTTTAAGGATGTTTTTCCTTCTCCTAGATATACAGACAGACAGACAGACAGACAGTTTCTTTTCCTGACATCAATAATAATAATAATAATAACAACAACAACAATAACAACAATAAATTATTAGTTGTAACGAAACACAGTTTTAAAACATTGACACTGAGTGAAAAAAATTATAATAAAAGCATTCAAAAAAAGTAAAACAAGGTGATTTGCCAAGTAAGTCAAATTTCCATGATGTGGGAATTAGTTTCACCATGACAGAATTTTTTTTTTTATATATTTAAAAATGTTTGCTATGCAAGTAAAAATATTTAAAAAAAAAAAAAAAAGTTAATAAAACAGTTATTTTTATTTTTATCAGATTCCATTTAGACTTTATATTAGACTTATTTTATTTTATTACTGTATTTTATCTTACTTTTATTTAATTTTACACTACTCTGGTGTCTTGTGTCTCTCTGTGTCTGTGTGATGTGACAGTCACCACATAAACAATTTCCTCCAGGATAAATAAAAGTTTCTGATTCTGATTCTTAAACGTAAAGGCCTTCGAGTTGTTTTTCCATGATTGGGAATTGGTTTTCCATTCCATTTTGACTGCAGCTGTTGAGATGTTTGTCAGTTACACAGATGACTCATATATTATACAGCACCTTCAGGTTAATGAGTCGAATGGAAAAGTGGAAAAGAGGAACTGAAACAGTCCAGAAAAGGAAGGAAATACAGAAAGTTATTTAAAACTGCATGTATCACAGCTACACACTCACACTCGCATGCGCACACACACCAAGGTGAGTTACTCCTGACTTTTGTCGGGTGTTCTCACTCACTCTGAAAATGGGGATGTCGATGGGGCCCAGGCTGTCTGTGATGGAGGGATCCTCTCCAGACTGGAAGTGGAAGAGAATCCAAGCCACTGCGTAAACCGTGATGTTGGCAATCACTGTGAATGCATACCTGTACACACACACGTACACACACACGTACACACACACGTACACACACACGTACACACACACGTACACACACACGTACACTTAATCACCAAAGACACTTTTTCACACGTCTACAGGAATCGTGTGTATCTAAACTGTACTGTGATGGTACTGAAGTTGTATCAGGTTTTGATGTGCTGTTTGACGGCAGAGCTAAAAGCTGGCCGCAGCAGAGCCGATTATTTGAAAATGTTGTCATGACAACATGGACTTTGTCCTTAAGATATGGGCCCTTTAATACATTGAAAGATATTGCAATCGCAATATGTAGCAGTAAGATTGCAATACTCGTATTTCATCCATATTGTGCAGCCCTGCGAACAATTAAAGGGCTCACATCATGGAAAATGCAAAAAACAAGAAATCATTAAATGAGATTAAGGTTTGTTTTGTTTGTGAAATGTTTTGTAAGCTGGTTGTTTGAGTTTGTAAAAGTCCATCAGCAGCTCCTGATTTAATTTAACAAAGTACTGATTGATCTGAACCAGGCGTTTGAGGTATTTGATGAGAACTACAGTGCAACACTGGGCTTCCACACAGATGACTATTAACTGTATTGATATTATTTGGATATATTCTAATATTAGCTTTTAAAAGCATAAACGACTCAGTTACTCAGACCTTTGCCTGGCACTGTACGTATCAGTCTTAAAGGCACAGCAACAAAAGCCTGTTGACATTCTAAGGAATGGACTGGATCTGAGCGGTTAGATGGTTTCACCTGTACGCTGTGAGCTCCACTTTAGCATGTTCGGACGACACCAGCTCAGGGATGAGGGACAGGTGGGAGATCTGAGTGGCCGCCCAGCCGAACTGGAAGATGATGATAAAGGGGGTGAAGTAGACGAGGCCGGCCCACTGTGGAGTGTTCAGGTTACAGCCAATACACTGATTAAATATGAAGGGGAAGGACAGTAGCACAGAGAAGGTTCCTGCACAGTAAAGAGACACAGATTTTTATTTGGAACTCAAAAGAGAACTAAAACCATCATTTTCACTTGGTCTGACTGTAATGGGTCATTCCGGCCCAACTCAAATGATGTCATAGGGAGAGCTGAGATGAAAAGATGAATCAGTTTCAGATGATGAGAGATCCTGCAGCTTCTGTTTTTTATCACACAGACATTATACATTTTATACATGTTGAATTGACCAACATCTTATGGCAAAGTGCCATTTTTGTTCATCTTACTCTCATAGGCATTAAACAATTTCCTCCGGGATAAATAAGGTTTTCTGATTCTGATTCTGATGCCTTACACCTGAATCTGTACACACAGACAGACACACAGACAGACACACAGACAGACACACAGACAGACACACAGACAGACAGACACACAGACAGACAGACACACAGACAGACAGACAGACACTTCCCTTACAAATTGCAAGATTTCCGTCATTTAATAACTGAGAGGAGAAATAGTACACCACCGCTCACACATAATTGAATATGTATGAAAATGTATAAATATATATATGTTCTTTATATTTATGTATAAAGTGTATTTCTGCCAGCAAAACTACATTGGAAAGTTAACTTTAGAAAAAATGCAAACCAAAACCAAATCATTAAAAAGTATCATGTTTTGATTGTAAACAAACAGTTGATATTTTATGAGCTGGTTAGATGAACACAGGTTTGGCTCCAGTAAATTCCAACAGCAGTACATCTGATTTAATCTAATGAAGCACTGATGAAAACAAATCAGGTATCTGATGGGAATTAGAAGTAATACTGATCCTCCACGAGGGGAGATCTGAGAATAGTCCGGGAATGAGGAACACACCGCCACACAATATCAGTGTTTACTGTTTTAATGTTTCTACAGTGTTTGAGAGAATATTGCTCAGCTAAATAGCTTTTAAATATAATTTTCATAGAAAATTACTTTCCCCACAGTACTGGCTTGTGTCAATCTACTAAACTGTACTTAACCAGGCCACTGTCTCTTTTCCACCTTCTCAGAGTACTTTCTGTTCCTCAGCCTTAATCAGTCATTCACATCACCACCAGCTCGGTATCTCCGAGAGTGTTACCAGCTAAATGCATACAAAATATTTCTAAAGCAACAGTATAAATATACAATATAAAACTTAATAACAGTCCAAATGTCTGAAGTTGTGACCTACAGTTTCTTATTACATTTCACAGGATGATTAACCCCAGCATGAATGTGTCAGTTTATAATTCCCTGACCAGGAAACTCATTCTGAGTAAAACAAACAGGTCTAATCAGTGCTATGTACAGAGTATAAAGTGAATTCTTAAAAGTTTGATGAATATGTGACTCCACGGCCTGTTTGTGTTCTTACATTAGAGTCGTCCTGCTGCGTCTTCTCCTCCTCCTCGTCTTCCTCCTCCTCTTTGGTCTCTGATGCAGTTGCCTGGTTCCCCTCTTCCACCGCGGAGCTTTTCCCAGGCCGCGAGTCCCGGCTGGACGGTCCAGCGGAGGCGGAGGTCGGGGGGCAGAGGCGGCGGTCCGGCGGGGAGGAGCTCCGAGACTGCTGCCGACGGAAA
Organism: Bryconaethiops microstoma; assembly: GCA_037577275.1. Lineage (NCBI taxonomy): Eukaryota > Metazoa > Chordata > Actinopteri > Characiformes > Alestidae > Bryconaethiops > Bryconaethiops microstoma. The sequence goes on from JBBJLS010029587.1 coordinate 10,111, forward strand.
AGCTCTATAGCCAACCTCTGAGAGACAAACACACAGATACATGTAGATACACACCGCTGCTTAATTCCAGCCCTGAGGATCAATAAACTGACAAAATAGGCAATCAATCAAGTTATCAAATTGCAGTCGATTACAGGGAGGCTCGCGTTACGACAGTCTCGACATATGACGTTTCACGTTTACAACACTTAAAAAATGTAGACGTGAGGGTTTGGGTTTAAACCGTTATCCTCGTACTTACGGACTACGACGCAGTAACGCGGCGGAAGAATACGCAGTAACGCGGCGGAAGAATACGCAGTAACGCGGCGGAAGAATACGCAGTAACGCGGAGGAAGAATACGCAGTAACGCGGAGGAAGAATACGCAGTAACGCGGCGGAAGAATACGCAGTAACGCGGCGTGTGAGTGAGGAAGTCGGCGCCCCCAGTACAGAACAGTGAACAAGTCCAGTGTATTTATGTCCTTTTCCTTTTTCTGTGGCTCAGTAGTTTTATGTTCTAGATCCTGATTTTACTCTGTGAGGATCAGTAAGTGACTGACGCTCAGGTGTGTTTCCACTTACTCCAAAATTCGGGTTACGGCACTGTGGTAGAAACGGATCTGTGTCGTAACCCGAAGACTCCCTGTAGTTAATCTTAACATTAAAAGAAGTTTTTTTCCCGCAGGACATTTGGCTTCATGCTTTAGGGCAGTGGTGTAAAGGGACTGGGGCCGTTTCGGTATGGAAGTCCAGCTCTGACCTCTTTCAGGTTGTTAATCTGCTGGATGTAGCTGGACTGAGCCGCCTCCAGCTGGGTGATGTACCAGTACTGATCGCGGCACTTCTGGAAGAAGGTGGGCGACCGCACCTGATACCTGAAGAGCATCACATGGTAACATATCCAACACAATCACAATCAGGAGGGGGAAAAAAACCCAGTCAGAATCATTCTACTAGATAAGCACTTTTAACAAACACAAGGGATTTGTTCTAGAAAGTCAAACAAACAGAACAACCAAGTCTAATTAAGTTTTGCTCTATTTTATAAGTGAAAATATGGAATGTCCCTGCAAACTACAAAATATAACGCCCCCCCCCACCCCCCACCAATATGTTAAATTCAGCACGTTAAGTAAAGTGTACAGAATTATATTCTCTGTAGAGGACAAAGAAAACAATTCTCTTACTCTCATATATATTGTTATGATCTTCAATTTCTTTCAAAGCTTAAAATGCAAAATAATTTTCATATTGTCATGGAGCAAATACTTTGTCTCACTGACGTTACTGTTGACAAAATCGTCAACAAGTACTTGCATCAATAATTCTGTAAAAGAAATGAACACTTAACTAATTCATTATGTAGTTAATTAATTAAAATACAGTAGTATGATAACAATATTGACTTAGATGTTCTAAAGAGACACTTCCAGCAGCCCTGGAGCGAAGGCCGTACCTCAGTATGAGCGTGTCCGTCTGCATGTTGAGGTAACCCTCGCTGGCCAGCAGGTCCAGCCTGAAGAAGCGGTTGTATCCCCAGCACTCCCCGACCTCAAAGTCGGACGCAAACTCGCGGATGATGTTCTTGGAGGGGTCGTTAGAGGCCTGATGCACCATCTCCACCCGATACTCATACCTGCAGATGGAACAGAAACTCGGTGAACCAACACTCCCTAATTCATCTCAGTTCCAGACGACTGCTACTACTATTGCTCCATATACACTGTACTTTTGTGCATTTTGCAATTATTTATAATTTTGCTTTAACTCCATAGATCATGCAGAAAGGTGCCAGAGAAGTTTGATCCTACTTGGACGTCTCTGGGAGTCCAGCCGACAGCTCCAGAAAAACAGAGAGATAGTTTCCCCGAACAACACCATTTCCATCCTAAAAAAACAACCAGAGTGAGTATAAACAGCAATCCAGCGTACACACCGAATCGCACTTTTTGTATTTTGCTGTTTACAATAGTAGGTAGAGATCAAACAGAGGTTGAATGAGAGCCTTAAAAGACTCATTCAGGTCGTAATAATTTACTTCTAATAAAATACAGGAAGGGTAAGAGACAATACTGTATCTATTCATTCTCATAACAAGTCCTCTATAATGCTCAGTACTGCTCACATGACCCACATGCCTAATCTGACAGACTGTAATATTCTATAGCAGGGGCGTCCAGCTCCGGTCCTGGAGGGTCGGTGTCCGGCACAGTGTGATGGTTCTCCTCCTCAAACACATTCACTAAACCTGACAATTAACTGGTGAGGAGAACCAGGAGTTTCTGAGCAGGGAAATCACCAGAACGTGCTGGACCACGGACCTCCAGGACTGGAGATCCTCACCCCGGCTCTATAGGAAGTGAAGAGGGTGCTATGGCTGTTCTCATTTGAGCCACTGTGTAAGGATCATTATTACACATAACTCACATAAAGTCACAGAGAAATATAAAGATCTTACAGGGTAAACCTTCAGCCTCCAGCACAGCCCTGACACCTGGAGAGGAGGGCTGTACACGGGGTCTGCTCTCTGTCTCAGTGTACTACACACACACACACACACACACACACACACACACACACACACACACACACACACACACACACACACATAAAAACACACACACACACACACACACACACACACAAACACACACACACATATATTTATATATACAAGCTCAGGCACATTCTTGAAAGCACCTTTACCTCACACTGGCAGACGGATTGGAAACAAGAATGAAAGAGCAGAGGTATATTTAGTCTGTGTGTGTGTGTGTGTGTGTGTGTGTGTGTGTGTTTTTAGATGTGTGTGTATACGTGGAGCCGCCTATAGGACTGGATATGGGAGCCCCTGACGGTGAGCTTTAATGGAATACTTGAGTCAATGATGCTAATGTTCCTAATAATGAACGAAAGCCAATAGTCGCTGATTAGCTTTATAGGGTTGCCAGGTGTCGGTTTTCAAAACAGACTTATTGTTTTGTTGTCTGCCTCTAATTTGGACCAATAGTTTCTTCTATAGTCTCCCTTTAATTTAAGTTCAGTCAGTTACAGGTCTAAATTAGAGGCAGACCATTTAGTTTGTTAGAACAATAGTTTATTATATCATTTTTTCTCTAATTTACCCTGGTTTTAAAGTCTGTCATCAACTTAGACCTAGAGTTCTTACATGGTTTGCCTCTAATTTAGGCCTTTAATTTGTTCAGTTTTGTGACTTTAATTCAGACCTGTAGTTTAATAGTCTGCCTCTAATTTAGACCGTATAGTTCATTATATGGTCTGCCTCCAACATAGACCTATGGCTTGTTATGTGCTCTGCCTCTTTCTCATTTTCTTCTTCTTCTTCATCTTCTTCTTATTCTTATTATACAGTGAAGAAACAATTGATTGTTTTTTTGTTGTTGTTTTTTTGTCACACCTCCAATACTAAGATACTGAAAATATTGGAAATTCAAGAAAGATGGAAAAAAACCAATACAAAATATAAATAAAAATAACAAAAATAATATAATTAAATTTAAAAAAAAAACTTAAATAAAAAAAGACATAATAAACTCATACTGGCTGCTTATCTCAAGCCTGCTGCCCACTCACTTCTCTCTTAAAAGGGAGAAAATGCCCATTCCGAAAAAAGGCAAGAAAATAGTTTTATTTTCCATGATGTGATCCATTACTGGCCGACTGTACGAGTGGACCATGGTGGGACGCTGACCACGGCTCCCGCTCTGATCCTCAGAGAAGAGCTAATAGAGAAAAGCCAAATAGAATCCACACTCCAGTGGGTTTGTGGGGATTTGGGGGGGATTAATGAGCTGCCAGGCCTACTGTCAACATGAGGGGAGAGCAATCTCTTCCACAAACCCACACACACACACACACACACACACACACACACACACACACACACACACACACACAACCAAAAACAAATACGACAGTGGTTTGGCTATGATACTGCTCATTTGTGACAGACACCCTCTGTGATTTCTAATAGTACGTTAGCACTAATGTTTACGCAGCACTTTTTTTGGCTGTTCTACCTTAAACACTTTTTTAAAAAGCCTGTTTCTGTACACCAGCTTTTACATCAGAGAGACAGAGAGAGAGACAGAGAGAGAGACAGAGACAGAGAGAGACAGAGACAGCGTGAGAGAGAGACAGAGAGAGAGACAGAGAGAGAGAGAGAGAGAAACAGAGAGAAAGAGAGAGAAAGAGAGAGAGACAGTGAGAGAGACAGCATGAAAGAGAGAGAGACAGAGAGAGACAGAGTGACAGAGAGAGACACAGAGAGAGAGAGACAGAGAGAAAGAGAGAGAGACAGCGTGAGAGAGAGACAGAGAGAGACAGAGAAAGACAGAGAAAGAGAGACAGAGAGAAAGAGAGAGACACAGAGAGAAACAGAGACAGAGAGAGTGAGAGAGAGACAAAGAGAGAGAGAGAGACAGAGAGAGAAAGAGAGAGAAAGACAGAGATAGAGACAGAGAGAAAG
>JBBJLS010029597.1:0-14581 GCA_037577275.1 Bryconaethiops microstoma
AAATCAGCATGAAAAACACTACAAAACCCACATAAACTTATCTCTGATGATTTTGACCTGTTGACCTGTGTAATCTTTCATCTGAACACACACACATATATGTACACAATCTGGCTGAGTGACACGAAGGTTCCAGATATGCAAAATGTTTTTTCACATATATTTCAAAATCCTTTTTTAAACTATTACAACTTTTTTTTTACTTCAAAATGACAAACAGCATGTAGACAAACTAAATGCTTGTGCCCACTGCTTCAAAACATTGAATTGTAAAATGCTGGCATTATGGCCAGAGAATTAGAGCTGTGGCCTGGAAATGTGATTTTTCATGAGTAGTGATTAGGTGTGTGCTGATCTGACACTCAGCGTCGACTCAATCACTGGATGTCCGATCAGAAAACTAGAGTACAATTCAGGTTACATACTGGTTGTAGTACCTGAGATGGCCTGGGAGGTATTTCTTTTGTTATATTTCCTTATTTATGTGCACCTATCCCTTCTCACTGTCTTTTTTGCCATTTATTTATTTTGCTTTCTGTTCGTAGACACTTAAAAAAAATTACACTTTTGTTTTCTCTTACTCCTTGTCAGTTGTTGTTTTTTATTTAATTGTTTTCCCCTCATTTTCTCTTTTTTCAGTCAGGATTTAGTTGTTAAACAGGCCCTACATTCGCTTTGTCTCAAGTCATGCTGCATTTAGTTTTTTTTTTACTATATTATTGTTGTTGAAGTCCAGTTTTATCTGAGACACTGGAGTAAGTGTCACTGGAATAACTGAGTACTGAATTAACAATTTACCCAATTTTTTCACACACTCTATTTCAGCGCAGTTTACCTGAGGACAGTTTAACAGAAATATGCAGTGCAACCAATGCATTTTAATGAATCATCAGGGTGTCGTCACATTGTGTAAATGAAAACCACAGTGGTGTTTACAGCCCTGCAGTACCTGCCCTTTCAGAAGGACAGGTTTATTTATAGCATTTTCATTTTTAAACTAAGTGAACTCAGAGACAAGGTGATAAGCAAGAAGGTAAACATGGGAGAAAAAAAGAAGAAGATAAAAAAAGATGTTCACAAAACCTTGTATCTCAAAAAAGTAACTTTCACAGTTTTTAACTTTTCAAATTTAGGAGAAACCAGCTCAGATTTCTATATAGTAGTGCTTTTAGGAACCAGGAGCCATTTCATTCACACGTGTAAATGAAATGGCTAGATCGTTTCTCTAGCCAGTGGTTAGTGAAAGTGTTAAATACAGAGGAAGAAAGTGTCAAATACAGAGGAAGAATTTCATGCTGTACACATCGTGTGCTGTGGTTCACATATGACAGAACGGGTGAATCTGGTGTTTTTAAAAAACTTTCTCAAAACCGTTCAGACATTAAGCAGTGCTTTCATTATATACATTAAACCCCCGAAATTTGCAGGGGTTACGTCCCGATCAGGAAGTTGTGGGTTCGATTCCAAGGACTGCTAGTGGCACCTCTGAGGTACCCTGAGCAAGGTACCGTGCCCACACACACACACTGCTACCCGGGCGCTGTGTTCCTGGCTGCCCGCTGCTTCCCTTGGTGAATGGGTTAAATGCAAAGGAAGAATTTTGTGCTGTTCACGCTGTGTGCTGTGGTGTGTTCACATATGACTGAATTTTCACTTTCACTTCATTTGTGATGTGGTAAGAAAATGCCTAAAAATGCCCATTTTTATAGTCTAAACACTACACTGCTCTCTTCCTCATTTAATTCATGCGAACGCGTTTTCTTTGGTTTGCACTGTCATTTTCTTTGGTATAAGCAGGGTAAATACAGGAAAATTTTAATTTAATTTACAGTCATAAGAATACAGTACAATTTATGGGTAATCACCAATAATGAATGATATTGACTGAAGACGAGGATTTACGGGCGGTGCCTCTTCTTCGGGAGCTTCAAGAGGAGTCGTATTACAGTGACCCACCGGTTAAAGCAGACACTAGATGGCGACTGAGCTCAGCAGCCTCTTTTTATTGAACTATTTTCTGTGACAGTTGAGTTGCTGCAAGGCCACAACTCACGCCGGTAAACCTTGAACTGGCACTAAACCCGCTCAGCTCTCAATCACTCATCGGCCACGCCCACACTCACACCATGCATGCCCACACTCTTAAACTTTTTCTGGTGCTTAGGTTCATTGCCAGAAGTCTTGGTGCACGGCGTTTGCGCGGCATATTAGGGCTTTTTTTTTTTAAAAAGAAGAAAAAACATGAGGGTGTTCTCTCGACACTATAAAAAATTAATCCTTTTATATTTTATATGGAAATTTATCTGAATTTACATTAATATTTATATTACAAATGAGTAAATGACATTTTTCTTATTTATTTAGAACTAAAATGCAACAATTATTAGTTCGGTTCTAAGAAAAAAAATTCGCAACTGACAGAAGCCTCGAACTCTGAACTGCAAATTTGCGGGGGTCTATTGCATATATATATATATATATGTACAGTAATCCCCGCTTCTCGTAGGTGTAACGTTCCAAGAGCACCCACATATAGTGAAAAAGTTGTTGTGTTGTGGTAAAAAAAAAAAAGCCTAAAAATGCCTATTTTCATAGTGTAAATCCTAAATATGCTCCCAAAATATGCTCCCAAAACACTTTAATTTCATTTTAAACTCAGTTTAAGATAAGATAAGATATGGCTTTATTGTCATTGTACTGAAGCAGGATGCTACACATGCAACGAAATTATAGAGGCTACTTAACGGTGCTAACAAATACAGACAGTGACAAAGTGCATACAGTAAACAGCGCAGACAGTAAACAGTGCAGACAGTGAGCAGTGCAGACAGTGAGCAGTGCGGACAGTAAACAGTGCAGACAGTGAACAGTGCGGACAGTAAACACAGTGTAGACAATAAACACAGTATAGACAAACATCAAACACGAAGTTGCGGACAGACAATGACGCACAATTTACAGGTCAAGTATTAAAGTATTGCACTTATTGAGATGAGAAGGACTGCACTTGTGTATATAAATATAAATATGTATAAAATGACACTATAAAAGAATAAATGGATTTGCTGAGCAGAACCACAACACCTTCAGTAGTCCATTTCTCAATGGGTCAGACCTATTTTGGAGCTACACAATATTAAGCAGGTGGTTTTAATGTTGGCTATACGGTGTATGTAGGTGATTTCAAATTTGATTCAAAACATATTTCATCATTTGCAGGGTGTGGTTGCTGATGCTTCACATATAGCTTAAACATGGGGAGCTAAAGCTCTGAGCAGACTTTTAAGAGGAGTATTTGTACTTTGTTAGCTGTAGTAGAAACACGGATCACTGTACTAGTTATAGTCAATAAGTAATCTTACTCATCAAGATCTAAGCTCACAAATGTGACTTATTTGCTAATTTTCAGCTGTCCTTCCCAAGTCCCTTTCACACACATCATTCGTTTGACAACCAATGTGGATATGCACGCAAATGTGACTGCAGTCTGACCATACAAATAGGATTTGGTCACTTGTATCCAGAAATCTGAAATGGCCTCTTTTTTAGCTTCGAGGTATAATGAGTAAACAAACAATAGTCTTCGTAATAAAAAAGTTCTCATAGAACCAGAAAACTGATAAGAATGTACAAGACAATGATGATTTTGGAGATGATGTTAAAAAAATTTGCCAAATTCTTGTCAGAAAATTTGCAAAATGCAGATCTTTGTGTCAAAGAGGCTCAAACCATAAATCCCAAGGAGAAAAGCAGAATCACAGGGGATGAGGAAATCATCGATGAAGGGTAAATATTCGCTTTAGACTCAGATTTGTCTTATGTTCACTCGGCAAGTGATTGACTCAACAACAATTGTTTTCTTCTTTTCTCTTTACCTTTTACAGAAAAGAAATTTGTCAAGTGGTGGAAACAGAAACAGAAATTCTTGGAAAACTCAAATCAGCCCTAAAACAGAAATATAAGTACTTATCTGAAGGACAAGACAATGAATGCAACCAACTACTTCTTAGTGAAAGATTTACAGACCTCTACATAATAGAAGGTGGAACTGAAGAGATTAGCACTGAACATGAGATTCAACAGATTGAAGCACTGTCCAGGTTTCCAGCAAAAGAGGGTATGCCAATTAAATGCAATGACATTTTTAAGCCTTCACCTGAACAAGACAAACCAATCAGAACTGTGCTTACAAAGGGAGTTGCTGGCATTGGAAAAACAGTCTCTGTAGCGAAGTTCATTCTGGACTGGATTGAAGATGAAGCGAATTTGGATGTCCACATTATATTTCCACTTCCCTTTAGAGAGCTAAATATGGTAAAGGACCAAAACATCAGCCTGATAGATCTTTTTGGCCTGTTTTTTGCCATCACAAAAGAATTTGATATTTTCAGCGGTAACTATAAGATCATATTCATTTTTGATGGTTTGGATGAGTGTCGTCTACCACTGGATTTCCAGAAGAATGTGAAACTCTCTGATGTAAATAAAAAAGCCTCAGTGGATGCACAGCTGACAAACCTCATCACGGGGCATTTGCTTCCCTCTGCTCTCATATGGATAACCTCCAGACCAGCATCTGCTCACCAAATCCCATTGATCGAGTGACAGATATATGTTTGATCGAGTGACAGATATATGAGGGTTCAATGACTCACAGAAGGAGGAGTATTTCAAGAAGAAAATCAGTGACCAGACTGTTGCCAGTGAGATCATCACCCACATCAAGTCTACAAAAACCCTCCATGTCATGTGCCATATACCAGTGTTCTGCTGGATTTCAGCAACAGTTCTTGAAAGAATGTTTCCTGGGGAACAGATCCCTAAGACCTTGACTCAAATGTACACTCAGTTCTTGGTCTTTCAGACCAGTAAACAGAAAATGGAAGATGATGTTCTTCTCAGCCTGGGAAAACTGGCTTTTAACCAGCTGATGAAAGGCAACCTAATCTTCTATGAAGAAGACCTGAACGAGTGTGGCATTGATGTTAGCAAAGCGTCAGTGTTGCTAGGAGTGTGCACACAGTTCTTCAAGGCGGATGTTGGGCTGTGCCAGAAGAAAGTCTACTACTTTGTTCATCTGACCATTCAGGAGCATCTGGCAGCTGTGTATGTGCATTTGACCTTGGTAATGCACAACTGAAACGTATTTGGTCAGAGTTGGCTCCGTAAACTGCTTAGGAAGAATGAAAATACTCTCTCAGAATTGCACAGATGTGCTGTGGATCGTGCCTTAGCAGATGTGAATGGGCATCTAGATCTTTTCCTCAGATTCCTTCTAGGGCTTTTACTTGAATCCAATCTGACTCTGTTATTAAGTATTTTGACACAAATGAGAAACAATGCCTATAACACTGAAGAAACGATTGCATATATCAAGAATAAGATCCAAGAAAATCCTCCTTCAGAAAAGTTCATCAACCTGTTTCACTGTCTGAATGAACTAGGTGACAAAACCCTAGTGGAAGAAGTTCAAAAGTATTTGGATTCTGAAGAGATCAAACGAACCAAGCTCTCTTCTTCACACTGGTCAGCTCTAGTTTTTGTCCTTCTAACTTCAGGGAAGGAATTGGGGGAAACTGATCTGAGTACATATACTGGTGCACACAGTCGATCAGATAAGCAGGTTTTGTTGAAACTGATTGCTGTGGTTAAGGCAAGCAGAAAAGCTCAGTAAGTAAACCAGATTAATATGCTATATGAAAAAGATGTTAAATATATTTAGAAAAGTCTACATGGTACATGTTCCCATGAGATTACAGTGGCTTTGCATCATATTGTATTTTTGATTTATTTTAGATGTTGGCCTTTTCAATATTGCATTTTCTCTTTTTGTAGACTCAACAGTTGTAACCTGACAACTGAAAGCTGTAAAGCTCTGGTTTCAGTTCTCAGCTCTGCGACTTCAAGACTGAGAGAGCTTAACTTAAGCTTTAATGAACTTCAGGATTCAGGAGTAAGGTTGCTTGCTTCTGGACTGTGGAATGCTAACTGTAAACTGGAGAAACTGCAGTAAGATTATCTGGCACATGCCCATGAATAAAGGCACATATTTGTGAAGTGAGCAGTGTGTCCTATTAAGATATATGTGATTGCTTTGCTCTCTGCAGGCTGGCAGGCTGTGGTGTCAGTGATGACGGTTATTGTGCTCTGGCATCAGCTTTGAAATCAAACCCATTTAACCTGAAGTACCTGTACCTCAGTCAGAATGATCTGGAAGACTCTGGAGTGAAACAGCTTTCCGCTGGTTTAAAGAATCCACAGTGCAAACTGGAAGTTCTGAAGTATGCAATCAGTCTTTAGTGACTCCAGCATGCCTTCCTCATCGTGTTCATGTGACCTATTTGTTCTAAAATGACCTTCGACTTGAGCAGCTTATGGATGCATTCTAAATTACAACAGAAAAAAATTCTGAGACAATAAACTCATAATAAGCACATAATTTATTTTGTTTTAGTTTGTAAAATCCATGATGATGTGATTTACATACACTGTCTTTTTACATACACAGTTTTTGTTGGACTGACTTTAGTTTTGATTATGGCCAGAATTCGTCATGGCATTGTTTCGACAACCTTATACAATGTCACAACATTTATTACCACCTAGAGCATTCCTTTTTGACTGATTTCTTATATTGATGACAGGATAGTCGAATCACTGTGCGAAGTCTACTCCATCTCAAAGTCTTTTAATGGTTAAGGTCAGGAATGTATATTGGCCAGTTCATGCGTGAAAATGATTCCTTGTGGCCTTTGAAGCACAATTTCACAATTAAAGCTGATGAATGTTAGCATAGTCCACAACTGATAGTTGATGGTTCACCATTAACCTTCTTGATTTTAATAGTGCCTCGGACAGTTCTTGACCCAACTCTACTCATTTCGGTAGTCATTTCAGTTCTTAGTTCAGTTCTTAGTTCAGTTCCCATCTGAAACACAGAATATGTTTTCCAAAATGGTTGTATGAGAAATAAAAAAACACTTGTCACAGGCTACCCTTTCTCCCAACTGAGGGCAGGCGCGGAGGCAGACTTCCATTTTCAATGCTTTTATTTAATCAAGTAAATAAAGAGGCACGAGGGCACACAAACAAAACTCAAATGTGTTTCCCAAACCAAAAGGAGACACGGATAACACAACTAGCCACAAAGATGGTTGACCCACACTTGAAACTAAAACACAAACCCCTTTATACTGAAAAAAAAAAAAGTTAAAAAACAAATAACTCAAACACTTTAGCCAAACCCAGCTGTGACTCATCATGGAAAAACCTTTCAAAATAGAAATGCAAAACAAAATCACAATAACAACTTAAACAAGGGTGGCCTCTAGCGGCACCCACCTTTATAGACCTCAACCCCCACAGGACCCCCCTCCTAAAGCGCACTCCCAGTGCACCCACGCAACACCCAAAGGTGGAGGAGGGGAGGCGGAGGCAAAGGGAAGCATCCCATGAGCTCCACCTTGCTGTCTCTCAACAGGATTACCTCCTGGCCAGCGCTCCGCACAGCCAGGGTGGCCCTGGTGGGTCTCATGGGACTCTCCCCTTTGAGAGTCCCAGTCTTCACACAAGGAGCTCCCATCAGAGAGCCCCTCACTGTCCTCCAGGGTGGAACCCCTTACTGGGAGCCCCTCTCTGTCCTCAGGGGTGGAGCTCCCTACCAGGAGCCCCACTTTGTCTTTAGGGGTGGAACCCCCTACTCTGAGCCCCTCTCTGTCCTCAGGGGCGGAGCCCTCTACCGGGAGCCCCTTTTTGTGCTCAGGGGTGGAGCCCCCTACCGGGAACCCCTCTCTGTCTTCGGGGGCGGAGCCCTCTACCGGGAAACCCCTCTCTGTCCTCAGGGGCGGAGCCCTCCACCGGGAGCCCCTCTCTGTCCTCAGGGGTGGAGCCCTCCACCGGGAGCCACTCTCTGTCCTCAGTGGTGGAGCCCCCTACCGGGAGCCCCTCTCTGTTCTCAGGGGTGGAGCGCCCTACCGGGAGCCCCTCACTGTTCTCGTGGGCAAGGCCCCCTCCTGGGAGCCCTTCTGCAGGGAGCCCCTCACCAACCACAGCTGGGGACTCTTCCTTTTTCTCCCAAGGAGCTCATCCGGAGCTCTCTAAGACCCCAGTAACCCACCCCCAAAAAATTCAAGGGGAGACCCACAGCTCCTGTGGCTGCTACAGGCCTCTCTACGGGCCCCTCTGCTAGCCACAAAGGTGGTTGATCCACACTTGAAACTAAACACAAACCCCTTTTATACTGAAACTCAAAACCCACCCACCAATATCCAAACACTTTAATCAAACCCAGCTGTGGCTCATCATGGAAAAACATAACCCCTTCAAAATAGAAGTGCAAAACAAAATCTCAATAACAACTTAAACAACCTTCATAGACCAACACTACTCACTGCACTGGTTAGGATCAGAATAATTGTTGTCAGCTGAAATGTGTGAATCACTGCAGTAATTACACAATCATGTGCTTTTAAATATTTATATCCAAATTGTAACTTTTTTTAGGCCAGAGAGTGTAGAAACTTTGGACTTTAAGGGCAAATTTTACATTATTTTCTGGGTTATTTCTAAAAATCAGTCTCTTGTGGCCAAAAACTAAATTTAGTATAACAAGCAAACTTCCTTTTTGAACAACTGATTTGGTTCTTTTCCAAAAATGCTTCTGAAACTCAGAGAAGATGGACCAAAGGACATTTCAGATTTTAATATTAACATTTAAATATGGTGTTTCGTTTTTTTATGCAGACTGGTGCATTGTAAAGTCAAAGATGAAGGCTGCGCTGCCCTGGCTATGGCCCTAAAGTCAAACCCCTCCAACCTGAAAGGACTAGATCTGTCTGAAAATAAGTGTGGAGACTCAGGAATGAAAGAGCTTGCACCTGCTCTAGGGAATCCTCTATGTACACTGGAGTCATTGAGGTTATTTCTTTGATAATTGTTTGTTACACATAGCTACTCAGGAATTCATGATTTGGTAATGGTGATAATTATACAGTAACGTTACGTTCCAAGAGCACCCACATATAGTGAAAAACTGCGTTGTTGTGACGTGGTAAAAAATGCCTAAAAATGCCTATTTTTATAGTGTAAACCCTAAATATGCCCCAAAATATGCTCCCAAAACACTTTCATTTCATTTTAAACTCAGCTTAATACATTACCCTTAATGAAAATGTGAAGGTAAACCGATATTCGTACTGTAGAGTTTACACTGAATTCCCACAGTGCTACAATGTAAATACCGATGTATACCCCTGTAAACACTGTACTGTAATTAATGCACGGGCGTTTTCTTTGGTATAAGCAGGTAAATACAGTAATAAATTGATTTAATTTACAGTAATAAAAATACAGGGCTTTAAGCAGAACAAAATTAAAAACACGAGAACACTGAAGACGCTCCACGAGGGAAATTCTGGACTGCAGCATCACAGGGCAGCAGCAAGGAGAAATAAATAACTTTCTCGGAGTGGCTACTTTCAAACCTCCTGCCTCCCAGTACATCTGACTGTGACGCCCGGTGGACTGAAACTGCGACTGCTGATCCCTGTGAAAATGGGGGGGTTACTGTATATATATATATATATATATTCTGTATATTAATGTATATATACTGTGTTGTAATAGGTGGTTTAATATATGTACACACATATGTTACTAACATTATATATTACTTACGGTTAAGCATTTTGAAAATTGCTGCTTTTCAAAAAACTTAACTTAACAGTCTTAGAGGATTAGTTCTTTGAGTTGAGACCAAAGCGTTGCACTTTACTTCTGGCTCACTTGGCATTCATACCGACATAACAGAAAACTAAATCAAAGAAAATTTTAATTTCAAAACTTTAGAAATATTAGAAATTATGTGATTTCAAAAACAATTGAGCAAGTCTACAAAAGATAGTTTACTCTGAGGCATATTACACCAGCTGTAAAACAGCTGTTCAAACATCAAGTAAAGCATAGGAGCACAATGTGCCTGTGCACTGGGAGCTACTTCAAATTCTACACAATATCAATTGAATATCATGATATTCTATTTTTATTGTGTTTATACTCTGTGTCTAGACTACATATAGCATCGGTGAAAGCCTGAGACTGTAAATAGTGTATGCATTCTTTTTCTCCAGGTTGTGGGGTTGGAACATCACAGAAGAAGGATGTGCAGTGCTGAGTAAAGTTCTACAATCCAACCCATCACACCTGAGGGAGTTGGACCTGACCAACAATAACATACAGGACTCAGGACTAAAGCTGCTGTCTGCAGAACTGGAGAAACCCCAGTGCAAAATAAAGATACTGAGGTAAGATCATAATTTTTTATCATACGTCTCACAGTGTATAGAGAAAGTCAATTCTTTTTTTGGTGGGAGTCTTATGGTGTGCTGGATGGATAAATTAAAAGAATTCAATGATCTAGAATAGCGGCAAAAAGAGTGACTTGATGGCGTGGTTGTTTGGCAATTGGCACTAAGTTTGTTAGTTAAAAAAACTTGTTTTACTGGACTTTGCACGTACAGCTATTTCAGGGTTTTATCAAGAATTGTGAAATGAGCCAAAAAAACTTGGCAACCTAGGAGAATCGTAATAATTAAGCACACCAACAGGTGGACTATAACCAGACAAAAAACATTACCATGGGAAGAGTAATCTCATAACATAGTTTCTTTTTGGACATCAGTGTCATTAATGTTACATACTGCCAGTGGCGTTGTGAAGATGTGGGCCAAGTATTTTGCAAACCCATTTACAGCAATATATAGTTTTTGCATGTATCCACAATGATCAAGCAAATCCCTGCTGTCCTGAAGGCCAAAACATGCTTCCAGACAATACATTAGCAACTTGGCGAATGCTTTCCAAAATTCACATTGTCTTACTCATATAAAATCAACATAGTGTTCTTCAGTCACTATTAGTATGTCATATGATCTGCTCAAAGAAACATTTTTTTGCAGGCTAAGGTATTGCGGTGTAACAGATGAAGGCTGTTTCGCTCTGGTTTCAACTCTGAAGTCAAACCCCTGCTACTTAACTGAACTCAATTTGTCTGGAAACAACATTGACATAGCGCTGAAACAACTCATTGCTCTGAAAGATGATCCACACTATCAACTAGAAAGAGTAACGTGAGTATTTCAAAGTGTAAATATGTGAATGATGTCAGTAATTTGGGGAACATGACAAAAATGTGTTGACTTGACCTCCAGATTCCCCAGATCTCAATCTGATCAAGCATCTGTAGGATGTGCTGGACAAACTAGTCCAATCCATGGGGGCTACAATATTAGGGTGGTGGTTTTTGCTTTTATGGCTGATTGATATATATATATCCTAAATAACTGCTAATGTCATCTCTAGCAACAATAACTACAAACAAATACTTCTTAAATTCCTGTGGAGGAATTTTTGCCACTTTCCTAAAATTGAATTGCTTTAACTGAATTGCCACACAGAGGGCTTTTGAGCATGAATAAACTTCAGCTCCAATTGATTGCCAAAATCAAGTCCAGAATCATGTCCTGGTGAAGTTTTGGTCAAACATACCTGGTTCAATATCCAGGTTTAGTTAGTGTGTTTGAGGAAGGGAACCACCAATCTGTGCTAGACATTCACCCTCCAAGACTGGATTTTCCTGTGACTAGCATCAAATAGGAATGCCTTATTAAGAGACACCACACCATCTCACTACCATCATCATGTCTTAACTGGTGGTGTGAAGCGGAATGCTATGTTGGCTTTACACGAGATGTGACGAGAGTTATCCAAAAAATTGCAAACATCATTCCACAGAACACTATTCCAAAGGTCTGGGCGCAATCAAAGTGATTTTCGTCAATTTTCAAAGACCCTTTCATGCTTCTGATGTTCCTGTTGGTTTTTGATTATTGGCGTTTTATTTTTTACTATTCATTTAATTTGTTTAACTCAACTCTGTGTTCAATTTAAGTCCACTTTTAAAGTAAGTATATTTTTTGCAACATCTGCATTGGAAATTTATAACAGGTAGAATGGCATGAAAGACAAAAAATGTTATTTAATACAGAGGTTGTCTAAAAATCTTTCTTACATTTTCACTACGTTTCTGATTACAGTAATGTAGTAAAGGGAGAAAGGGTCTTATAACATTTTATTTTATTGACTGTGTTTCAGGTTCTACAAATAAAAAGTATCCTTGGATGAGAGCAACACAGTTGAGCAATGAAAGCCTGATGCAAGAAGACAACAAACTGCCAATACATGGTCTACACTGCAACTAGTTATTACAAATGTCAGCAATTTATTTGACTCAGTGGTGCTTGAAAGTTTGTGGACCATTTAGAACTGTCTACATTTCTGCATAAATATGACCTGCAGAAGTCCTCAAAGTAGATAAAGAGAACCCATTTAAATAAATGAGATAAAAATATTTCACTTGATCATTTGTTTATTCAGGAAAATGATCCAATATTACAAATCTCTCAGTGGCAAAATTTTGTTAACCTTTTATTTCAGTACTGGGGTGACTCCCTTTTGCAGCATTAACTGGAACTAAACGTTTCTGGTAAGTATTGATCAGTTCTGCACATCAGCTTAGAGGAATTTTAGTTCCTTCTTCCCTACAGAACAGCTTCAGCTCAGGTGGGTTTCCTCGCATGAACTGCTTGCTTCAGGTCCTCCAACGACATCTCAGTTGAATTAAGGTCAGGACTAGGCCATTCCAAAACATTCACTTTATTCTTCCTTAACCATTCTTTGGTAGAACGACTTGTGTGCTTGGAATAGTTGTCTTGCCGCATGACCCACTTTCTCTTGAGATTAAGTTCATGGACAATGTCCTGACATTTTCGTTTATTTGCTGGCATAATTCAGAATTTATTGTTCCACAAATGATGGCAAGCTGTCCTGGCCCAGATGCAGCAAAATAGGCCCAAACCACTTCTCATTTAAACCCAAAAGTTCTATTTTGGTCTCATCCATCCACAAGACATTCTTCCAGTAGCCTTCTGGTTTGTCCATGTGACCTTTAGCAAACTACAGACAAGCAGCAATGTTCTTTTTGGAGAGCAGAGGCTTTCTCCTTGCAACCCTGCCATGAACACCATTGTTGTTCAGTGTTCTCCTGATGGTGGACTCATGAACGTTAACATTAGCCAGTGCAAGAGAGGCTTTCAGTTGCTTAGCAGTCACCCTGGGGTCCTTTGTGACCTGCTCAACTATTATATGCCTATCTTTGGGAGTGATCTTGGTCGATCACTCCTTGGAAGGGTAACAATGGTCTTAAATTTCCCCCATTTGTACACAATCTGTTTCACTGTGGAATGGTGGAGTCTGAACTCTTTAGACATGGTTTTGCAATCTTTTCCAGCCTGATCAACAACACTTTTTCTGAAGTTCTCAGTAATCTTCTTTGTTCGTGTCATGATACATTTCCACAAATGTGTTAGCACTTTAAATAACACAGGGGGCCCACTCACACCTGATTGCCATCCCATTGATTGAGAACACCTGACTCTAATTTCACCTTCAAATGACCTGCTTATCCTAGAGGTTCACATAGTTTTGCCACTGACATATGTAATATTGGATCATTTTCCTCAATAAATAAGTGACCAACTGAAATATTTTTGTCTCATTTAATTAACTGGTTTGTTTTTTTTAATCTATTTTGATGATCTGATGATATTTCAGGTTATATTTATGCAGAAATGTAGACAATTCTTAAGGGTTAACAAACTTTCAAGCACCACTGTATATTACTTATTGGAGGACGAGTTAAATGTTACACCTCAATTGTCAAGTTTGCTTATGACACTGTTGTGGTGGAGCTGATCTCTGATAACACTGAGAAAGCACACCTATAGAGATTAGAATCCTGGAGAACTGGTCCCAAGAGAACAACCTTCTCCTAAACGTCAGCAAGATATAGGAGCTAATTGTATCACGATTGTATCGGTTTCTGAGAAGGCACGTCAGCGTTTCTTCTAACTCAGACACCCCAGAGATTTCCATCTGCGACAGAGGAACTTTTATTTCTGCACCATCTAGAGCATCCTGACGGGGAATATCTGCACCTGGTTTGGGAACAGCATCAAGCAGGACAGACGGGCTCACCAAAGAGTGGTGCATTTAGCCGAGAGCATCATTTGTGCTGAGCTTCCTAACATGCAGTCCATCTACACCAAGTGGTGCTGGACCAAAGGAAGACAATGGAAGACCTCAGTTATCCCAACAATGGACTCTTCACCCTATTGATGTCAGGAAAATGCTTATGCTCCCTTAAAGCCATCGCAGAAAGAATGAGGAGGAGCTTCTTCCTTCAAGCTAGGCCATCCAGGCCCAGAACTAGGACTCTGATCACCTTTCCTCACCCCAAACTGACCCTCTTGATTGTTGTACTGCTGCACTGTAATTTTATTTAATTAACAATTATATTCTTCCATTCACTTTTATTTCACATTAAAAAAAAAAAAAAATTATATATATATATATATATATATATATACACTGCTCACAAAAATTAAAGAAACACTTTTTTTTTTGGGCCTGGCATGAAATCAATTAAACCTGTCTGATAATTTTCTGGTTGGTTAAGCAGCTGAGG
>JBBJLS010029618.1:0-14580 GCA_037577275.1 Bryconaethiops microstoma
GTAAACGCTGCATCATTTCTCTTATTCTGATGTTTTGTCATTTCCTTTAAAATGATGCTTTAAAGAACAATATTTTTGTTTGTAAATTAGGAGAAATATTGTCAGCAGTTTTTAGACAATGCTGTTCAGTTCAATACCTGCACCTATAAAAGATAAAACCTGAGAAACTGAACATTTTTGCATTTTTTTCCAGAGCTGTGTATACACAGTACTGTGCAAAAGTCTCACTCAATTTTATAACACCTTGTTGGTGCAAAAATATGAGGGGTTAAATGAGGGGTGGCTCAAGACTTTTGCAGGAGATTATATATAGACTACATTCAGATTTGTATGCTGGGTATTGTAGTAAAAGAATATTGCTAATATATGAAAATTATTGTCAAATCGATACTGTGGGGAAAAATCGAGACGGGGCGAAAACATGCTGCACTTTAAGGTTCTTGAAACTAAAAATGGTCCATTACTGAAGACTGAAAAAAAAAAAAGAGTATGAGATTGAATGTATGGTTAGATGCAGGATCTAAGCAGCATGTGTGGACATGTATGACCTTATGCTCAGCAAGTAAAACTTTAGAGCCCATGTAAAACTTTAGAGCCCATGTTTAGAGCCCGGCATAGTCATCCATCGGTTTAGCTCGGATCAATGAGCCCCTGGCGCATCCATTTGTCAAAGAGTTAACAGGTAATTAAGGAAGGCTGGAGTAATGAAGTGTTACATGATGGCGTGATCGATAGCCCAGGCTAACCAGAAAATTGACATCTCTGTTCGGGATCGATAGCGACCCCTGGAAATCAGCACCGGCCTGTGTTTAAGTCTATTAGGCAGAATTTGAAGCTTCCTTTTGTAATTAATTTTGCGTGATGTGCCCTGTGATGTGGACAGAGCAGATCTGTTTCTGTTATCGGGGAAATATCACCGCCCCGTAATTTTAAGGCAGACTCCCGTCTCGTTCGCTCCAGAGAGAAAAGAGTGTTTGTCCAGGGGCTCAGTAGACGGAGGTGGTCCATCAGTCTTCCTGTGGCAGCTTTGAGTTTCATCATCCTGAGTGGGAATAAATCAGCGCACCTCCACCATCAATAAGGGACAGTCGTAAAGTTCGGCCGAGATGTGGGAGCAGGTTAGATATGCAGCTCTACTCTCCGCCCAGCCAGCCCAGATGAATGGCTGTCAGTTTGATGAATGAAATGAATCCTGGCCGCACTAATAAAAGCAAATATTTTTATGGTGTTGGGGAATGTAACTAATGAGCCCAATCGATCTCGGCCTCTAATCATATAACCCTCCATCCATCCCTCCATCCCATCTGTCTGTCTTTGTGTTGTTCTATGTCTTTATATTGTGATCTCTCTATCTACTGGTGTATCTGTGTGTTTATCTATTTTTGCATCTGACCGTCTGTCCATTCATCATCCATCCATCCATCCATCCATCCATCCATCCATCCATCCATCCATCCATCCATCCATCTATCTGTCTATCCATCCATCCATTCATATTTCTATTTATCCATCTGTCTATCTACTGATGTATCTGTCTGTCTGTTTATCCATTCGTGTATGTGTCGGTCTGTTAATTCATCATCCATCCATCCATCCATCCATTCATCCATTTAGCTATCTGTGTGTGTCTGTCTGTTTTAGCTGAAGGAGGTTTTAAAAACAAAGTCTGCAGTTTTTTACCCAGGATCTGATATCATCAGCAAATCTAATATAGTCTGAGTATCAGGGCTATAACAGTAAAGCAATGTGCACATTGTCCAGCAAGGCATGTTCATGTATTTGTGAGGACAGAGAGCTCTCCTCTCTGTTTACAGATTTGGTGACATGACAAAAATTGCAAGAGGGAGAGAGCAGCATCCGTAGACTCACACCGGCCTCGTCTCCCATGGCAACCCTGCCATCCCGGCTGCCTTTTCTCCTGAAACACCGTGTTTCTGTGGCAGAAAGACTTTTACCATGACAGGGTGGCTGCTGGGTTGCCGAACGCACCTGAAATGTGGTGGGGAGCAACAAAGCGAGCTGTATTTTTAGGAAGAGCCTAACTAGGTCAGGTGCTGCTGGTCCAAAGTATGAAATGACTGCACTCTAGTTCTCACAGCCAAATGTGAGACAGGCATAATACAAGCAACACTAAAGGCACTTTACCACAGGTCTACGGGAACCGTGCTGTACTTAAATCGTACTGCGGTGGTACAGAACCTGCTGCACATTTTAATTTTTCAGTGTATCTCAGTAACAGAGTTTCTGACTCAAACCGGTCATCCCAAAACCACGTTCATGGAGTTGAACCGGCGGAATTTTTTTCTGTCAGAGCCGCTTTTGTTAATGTGGTCTTTTATTATTTATAGTCTTGTTTGAATGTTTAATATTTTCCCTGCATTCTTTATCCGTGTGAGAGAACCGAACCCAGAGCACTTGTTTGTGACGTCCTAGATCACTACATTTATCACAGCGTTAAAGATAAATTTGTTAGTGTCTTAGGAAACTCCCTCCGAAATTTATCTTCAGCCCAAACAGACAGTAGAGCTTGAACTTCGTCAACTTCCCAGTTGTTAGTTTGTATCTCCATTGTTGTTGTTTTTTTTTGCACGGACAGTATAAAACAAACTAACAAAAAAATAAACTGCTGCCTGTTTCCACGTCTGTCAGTTATCATGATAGCTTTACGGTCATTCAAAAAGCAGTGAAGTGCTCAGCTCAGCTGCGACCTGCTTTTGGCCCTGCCTTCAAGCAGCTTGGGTTTAGCTGAAGTACAGGTCGCTTTATTTGTAGTGGAAAAACATTTGTCCGCAGTATGGCATGCTTTCTATTGCCAGTGGAAAAGTGCCGTAATATTCCAAATGTATCTCAGTGACTTTTTATTGTGAGACATGCACAGCTTGTCTCACCTCTATAGAAAATCAATAATCAATATAGTGAGATGTAACCCAGTTAATGTAACTCAGTAACTTAGACATTATTCTTGTATGTCATGCCTAAGGCCACTGTGCACAATGTCAGTTGTGGGATTTATTTGGTACCCAAAATAACAAAACTCTGGATATTATTAATTTAAAGTATCTCTGTCATAAATGTCATGTTTACTTGGAAGTTTCTACATGGTCTGAAAAAGGACAACATTTTTACTGCAAGTGGATGAATAATGTCTTGTAGAACAGTCAGTCCTGGTTGCCCTCAGTGTTGGTTGGAAACATGATCTTAACTAGGTCAGAGGCTGGTGGTGTATCACAAGAGACTCGTACAGTATCATCTCAGGATCCAGAAAGTGTGTGTGGTGGTGGGGCAAGTGAGATCCTTGTCATCAGAGAAAGTCTTGTATGTTCTGTCATTTAGTCTATGTTCACTTTACCAGGTTGAGGTCATTCTTTGCCTTGATGTGAACCAGATCTGAAGTTTTCAGAGCTGCGTGGACACTAATCTGATCTTTTGAAAATGGATCTGAGCCACCTTCATATGTGGTCCTAAACAGTATTGGTGTCCATTTTCTAGTCATGTGACCCCAGTAAGAATGGTAGGAGTGAAATTCATGTGTTTTTTTGTTGGCACACACGCACCCGTGTCCATCCAACTCTAACAACAACAGCTGAGAGCTGTTTCAAATAAATTAACTTTGATGGCTTTTGGTGCCACTTAGAGCTACAATTGGTCTCTAATCTCTATGAAAACAAGGCTTCTGCACCCAAGCAGTGTCTTATATGTCTAACAAAGAGGCTTTCAGGACTCATGTGCACAGGTTCCCTGCTATTGATTCGAATGTGTGCATGTGGGTCATTTCAGGGCGCAGGTTTGTTCACACTGAAAAGAGAATCAAGTCAGTAACCCACACCAAAGTTAAACATCATTTTGGAAAGATCAGATCTGAGGAATCAAGCAATGAGTTTTGCAATGTGGTCATAGCTGTAATGTGGTGAAGGGCAACCTAATTTGACAGGAAAGCAACATCTGGCAGAGCTGCAACAAAAACACTCCCACAAGAAACAAAGTTGCAAGCATGTCAGAAAGAAAAGTAAAACTGCTTTTAAAGATGTTGTGCCATGAACTTCATCCAACTTTTTTGTTCCAAAATGCTTGTCATAGTGCACAGACTGGGCAGCAGTTTCCCAAGGAACAAGTTTGTCAAATTTGTTTTACGTATAAAAGTTCACACAAACGTGAGGATAGCCAATAAGACAGCAACTGACAATTTCTGTGGGCAGAGTGACTGGGACAGGGACACAGGGTGTGATCAGTGGAAAGGAGTTGGAGGATGAAGTGGAGGAAGGAGCAGGATATTAGAAGAAACATTTAGCAACACATATAAAATGTACCACTTATATATATGGCTGGATTAAGCAATTTTGAGCCCCTAGACTACAAAAAAATTTAGCTCATATTAGAGGAAGGTTTCAAATATGCTATATGAAAACTAATGACAGCTGTCTAAGCTTGCCAACTTCGAAGACTGGAAAAATATTATTAGGTGAGCTTTCAGAGAGATCTTAGCCTGGACATTGATACACTGCGTACAACATTTATTTGAACCACAGATCAAAGTCGTTAACCTGTTTCTCAAACCAGCTCACCCACTCGAGAGTGTTGTGAGTGTCCACTCACTCAGTGTCCTCCCTCCGCTCCACATTCTTAGACGTCATCTTATATAAGAGCAGAGAAAAAGTCGGTGTACAATGTCCAAATGTATTTTGCCTGTTGGATCACTATAAACATGTTGCCACGCCATCAAATAAAGGCTTGGATGCAAGGAGACATTTTTGACAGGGGGAGAGTAATGTGCTGCAGTGTTGATGGCAGGTGACGAGGAGATGAAGATGAACCAAACAGACAGTGGCACAGGTTTAATTTCAGCTTTGGGGGTGCACAGCTCATAACACCTGGTTCAACATATGATAAATGTTTTATACTAATTACTAGTGTTAAATGTTAAATAGATGACACATTAGAAGTCTGTCTTTAAACCAGAGATATTACAGTTTTCCCACTTGCACTCAAACACAATCAACTGTTGTTTGAACTTCCATTCTGTCTAATAGAGTTGGTATTCAGACGTTCTCATCTAAACTTCAACTGGTATTGGAGCACAGCTGAAACACTTCAGTGCATCTTTTACTGGAATAAAATTCCCTCTGGTTGTTAGATGGTTGCTAGTATCCCAGCTGGTTGCTGCTTGGTGTTTGCTTTGGCATCCCAGTTGATTGCTAGGTGTCTGCCAGATTATTTCTAAAGTGTTCCTAGGTATTTGCTATTGTATCCCAGTTGGTTGCTAGGTAACTGCTTGGTGGTTGCAGTTGTATCCCAGATGGTTACTAGGTAACTGCTTGGTGGTTATTGTTGTATCCCAGATGATTGCTAGGTAACTTCTTGGTGGTTGCAGTTGTATCCCAGATGGTTACTAGGTAACTGCTTGGTGGTTATTGTTGTATCCCAGATGGTTACTAGGTAACTGCTTGGTGATTACTGTTGTATCCCAGTTGGTTGATAGGTTGCTGCATTGTGTTTGCCATGATATGCCAGGTGATTGGAAGGTGTTTGTTAAGATATGCCAGATGACAGGTGATTGCTATTGTATCCCAGTTAGTTCGCAGGTGTTTGCTAAAGTATACTTTATAGTTTGTTGGCAGGTACCTAAATATATAGATTTAATTCACTGAATTGTGCTTTAATGCTGTCCATTTTATTTTATGTAACCCAGTAACGTAAAGACACCACTACTGTATTCATGTCGACATGGTTTCAGGTAGGTTAAACTCAACTGGTTCTTTTCTTTGCCGGGTCACAACATTAAACAAACTGAAGTGTCATGAATGTACTTCATGTAGCCTGTGAAATGAGTAGCATATGCATCATCTGTAGACACACCCAGCTGGACTACAGATACAGAATTTTTTAGTAACACGTTGCTGGACATTTCCTGACATGTCTGTTAGTCATTGTAGAGTCAAACAGGATATTTCAATGTTTCCAAGCTTTTTTTTTTTTTAGTTTTGCACCAAGGTCTTCTGCTTCATATGGCGCTTTCAGAGAGCTCATTACAGTTTTGATCGCTCCTTTTTGTGACTTTGGTTCACTCAACTGAGCAAAAAAGCTCTTTGCTTTTTTTCCAGAGAGCTGAACATGTTTCGTGTCTAAATAGTTCTTTAGTTTTGTAGGTTTCAGGCTGACAGAAAGAGAACAACACAGATGACACACTGCAGCCTCACCTCTCCTCACTCCACTGAGAGTAAACCCATATTTCAAATAAGCATCATATTTTTTTTCTCTTATTGCAGGTTGTGGA
This sequence comes from Bryconaethiops microstoma, assembly GCA_037577275.1. Taxonomy (NCBI): domain Eukaryota; kingdom Metazoa; phylum Chordata; class Actinopteri; order Characiformes; family Alestidae; genus Bryconaethiops; species Bryconaethiops microstoma. The sequence continues at coordinate 6,272 of JBBJLS010029618.1, forward strand.
TATTTCTTTCTGTAATGATGTCAATTTTAAAAAATATTGAATAACTAAATCAAGATGACTAAATTAGATTGTTGTAACGTGGAGGAGACTAAATAAGAAACTAACAGGACACTGAACTAACACTGGGACTAACAAAATAAAACAAAATAAAGTAAAAAGAAACTGAGGTATAAAATACACAAGCATGAACAGAAGAAGGGCAAACACACAGAGCAAGAAGAACTGAGCAGAAACATCAAGGACCAGCAAAACTAGACTGAATCCAGGATTTATTTATATACTAACTAAACAAATGAGAAACACCTGGGCAGGGGAGGAGACAGAAACAAGACATAGGTGGAAGCATTAAGAAGGAGGCGGAGCTAGGGTGGCGACACTAAGGGGGAGGCGGGCCTAGGGTGGAGAAACTAGGAAGGAGGCGGGGCTAGAGTGGAGACTAGCCTCAAAACAAAAACATGCAGCAGATGTAAACAATAACAAAGAAAAACAGGGAAAAATAGGAGTAAATACAAACAAACTGAAAAAAGATGGAGTGAGTACTACAAGAAACCAAGAACCATAGAAAAAAATGCAGGAAAAATTTTACAGTTGTGACAAATGAAGAAATGATAGATAACATAGCTTTATCATATAGTAGTTCATTTTTAATATTATTATTATTATGTCTATTATTATGTCTTATTATAATATTATTATTTAAAATAATAATAATAATGATAAAAACTTATTCAAGCCAGGCTTAGGCCATATTGGAGCTTATGCTAGCATACACCAAGGTAGCTACCATATTTTAATAATATACTTCAAATTGATGTTGTTATTCTAATTCAGGGTTTTGATAGAAGGCCTGTCTCAGGGACACATAAGAACCTATTTAAGTCTGATCCACAAATAAACCTTCTGCTGATCTCAATTCAACAGAAAGTGAGATATTTCACACCACCAGAATATGAGTCTTGAAAAACACCGTCACTTTAAGAATTTATAATTAGAAATTCTGTCTACCCGAGGGCTAACACTAAATTTGATACACTTACATAAACCAGAACATGTACAGTGGGCTGAGGCGAAATTACAGGTGAGAAAAGAAACAACACATTGTGGAACATGGATCCATTTTTATATTTGGCACTTGGATCGAAGCACCTGCTACCACTGCTGGGGGCACTGACTTTTGGAAGGATGGTGTAATAAAATACGTAATAAAACACAGAGCACACTTTGTTTAGTGGTGGATTGAGGACAGGCTGCAGATGGAACAGCATGAACACCAAAAGAGTGGCTTCATATAGGGTTCTATTCTGCAGAAAAAATCCAAAGCCATGCGTATGAATATGGTCATGTTTAAGACATTTTAATCTCAGGTTTTACATGCATTCATAATTGTCCCAGAAGGAGGGAATAGATTTGAACTGTTATACATATTCACACTGTAAAACCCAGTGTTAATCCAGTACTACTGGATTAAGTTCCTAGACGGTTGCTGTAGTATTACTGTGGCACAATTGTATCCCAGTTTCCCAGTTGATTGCTGTGTGTTAAAATATGCAATATGCAATATGGTAAAATATTATATATTATATATTGGAAGATTTTCTTTTTATTTATTATCACATATGACGTGATGGTATAAAACTATCAATACAATACTATAATTAAACACCTTAGTTTTATTAGACCTTTATAAAGTGTGCTTTATATCAGTGTGATTTTGTTTCAGAATCATTGTGATTTTTCAAAATTGCTGCAAAGGTTTACAGTATACAAAATAATAATAACAACAACAAAACAACAACAACAATACTAGTACTACTACTACTACTACTAATAGTAATAACAACAACAATAATAATAATAATAATAATAATAATAATAATAATAATAATAATAATAATGTCCATGACAACAACAACAATAATATTCATTATAATATTCATAATGTTCATTATCATAATAAGTAAAAAAGTAATATCAGTAATAGTAGTAATACAAAAATAAAGCAATGTAAGTTAAAAAAAGGATTGTATAACAAAAATGGACTTGTTTTCCTAAATGCATTTCTGTCAAATCTTGAATAAAAGTGTGCAGCAAAATGAATGAGCTCTGTGTAATGGACTCGACCTGAAACGACATGAACGACAAATGGTTTCATCTGGAAATGTAGCACTAAACTTCTAAACACATTTACAGATGGCTTTAATGATAACAGCCCGAGCTTATTATTCATTCTCTCTCTCTCTCTCTGTCTCTGTCTCTCTCTCTCTCTCTCGGTCAGATGCGGAGGGACGCAGGTTGAAGGGCATCCAGAGGAGCACAGAGACGGGATTAGCGGTGGAGATGCCGAGCCGCACCGTGCGGCAGGCCAGCCACGAGTCCATAGAGGACAGCATGAACAGCTACGGGTCAGAGGGCAAGTGAGTATTACCGCACTCATACAGGATTTTTCTGAACGTTTGGGCCCTAATCCAGTAAAAGAAATCCGTCCTTCCTCGAACAGTTCATTGTTTTGGTGGCAAACTTTCCAGCGCGAGCGTAAGATTGTTGCGTAAGCCAGTTTCAGGCCTTGTAGCTGCTGGACTTTGTCCGCCATGTCACATCGAAAGCTGCTCATCGCACCAGGTTTCGAAGGTTATGCAACACCACACGCTCCAAATCCACAGCGGGTCTGCCAGCACCAACAGATCTGCTGTCCTGACGTGGAAATATTAAAAAACGGGACGTCCACTAACCGCAGTTTTCATATGTCTGTGTGTGACGCTTTTGTGAGGGAAAGTACTTTGTCTCAAATCTTTATCTGATGAAAGAGAATCAGCTTTATAATAATACTACTACTACTACTAATAAAAAAATATATAATAATAATCATAATCATCATCATCGTCATCATCATCACCTACATCATAACAACAATAACAATAATATTAATAATATTCACAATGTAAATTATCATCATTGTAAGTAAAAAATAGCAGCAAAAGTAATAATGCAAAAACGAAAAAAGCAATATAAGTTAAAAAAATGGATTATATAACAAATATGAAACAGATTTCGCCTGCTTTCCTTAAGTATTACTGTCAAATACTGAATAAAGTTTTGTGCACAATTTCTGTTTATTTGTTAATCCTATTGTAAAACAAAGGTGTGCTTTTAATTTTGCACATACCACATTTATTTTTTTCCCAGTAAGTTAAATAAACAGTAAATGTGTGTTAAAATCTTCAGATCTGCTATTTTGTAGAAGGTGTACCTTTTTACACCAAAAAAATCTTTGAATTTGAAAGCTGCCAGCAGCTAATTGTAGCCAGAAGGAAAAGCTACTAAAAGCTTCTAAGGTTTCTGCATCCAGCACTGTGTTATGAAATTAATGATCCTGAGACCTGACATTTAAAACCATCATGAAAAGCCTGAAGTTCTCAGTCAGGGGACTGAAGGTTTTTGCCCTCATTGATTGATCCAGCAAACCTTGTTTCATTGCAGAGGAACTGTTTATAGTAATTAATAATACATGATTCATTCCTCAGAACCTATTTTCCCTCCTTTCTACCTTCGTTCCTTGCTTCCTTAATTTATTCCTTCTATATTTCTTTCTTTCTTACTTGCTCTTTCTTTCCATACATCCTCACAATCTCACATTTTTTCCTCACATACTTCCTTTCTCACTTCCTTCTTTCCTTCTATCCTTCCTTCCTTCCTTCCTTCCTTCTCACATCATTCCTCACGTCCTATTTTCCTTGATGAGGGATCAGCTCCGCCTCTCATGGGTGATTGATTGAATTCAGCCTCCCGATGCGCCTCTTCCTGAAACACCAGCCCACAGTGGTGCACAGAAACTGTGGAGATTCTTCTATATGCTAAATAACGTGTCGTGCCGTGTCAAACAGATGGCCCAGAATTTCACCGCCCTGTTCAAAGATTAACCATAGCTGAAAGCGTTTCCCAGTTTAATTGAATGGCGTTAATATTTCACCGAAGGCCGTCCTGAACGCAGATGTCTCACAAAAAACACTGCAAAAACAACAGCCATGAAAATGCGGCTGTACCCAAAATACACACACGTTAAATGGACCAGCATTCATTATATTCATTCTCTTTCCGCCGGACGTCCAGACCTCAAGACCAAAAATATATAAATAAAAGGCCCCCATCCCCATTACATAATCCAGACGGCCGCTCTGGCCACCGGCCATCATGGGAGCAAAAATCCACCTCGTCACAGCTGGATTACCAGGAACTGAAATGAGCAAAGGGATTACGCTATTTGGCAGCCGCTCCCAAAGATATTTTACCATATTATATTGCATCTGTCGCATCTCATGAATGCGTAACTGCATAAACATGTATTTTACATTTAAAAAGGTAGATAAATTAATAAAGACACTCTAAGAATTTTTGAGTTACAGTGTCAGGTGGATTTGGATGCCACTGCAAAACTCACAGCCCAGCCGAGACACTGAGATTCTCAGTAATCTGGATTTACAACACTTCACTTTCCCTGCTTATACTGCATGTTTTGCTCTGCTCTTCTCTCTAGATTTTTTCCTTTTTTATTTTTCCTTTCTTCCTTTCTCCTTCCATGCTTTGTTTGTTTTGTTTGTTTATTTCTTCTCTGCCAGTCAGCTTCTTGTTCAGGTGCACAGAATGCAGAGATGGTCTGAATGGACAGTGTCTATACTGTGTGATGGTGTTTTGATGGTGTGGTGGACTACTCTCCTGCGGTTCAGACACTGAAACTATGTTTTGCAAATTTCTCCTTAAATCTGTTTTTCCTGGGGATCGCAGTGGTGCAGTAGGTGACACTTTTGCCTCACAGCAAGAAGGTCCCGGGTTCAATTCCTAACTGGATGGCTGAGGGTCCTTTCTGGGTGGAGTTTGCATGATCTCCCCATGTCTGTGTGTGTTTCCACCGGGATCTCCAGTTTCCTCCCACAGTCCAAAGACCTGCTGGTCAGGTGGACTGGAGATGCTAAACTGCCCGCAAGTGTGAGTGTGTTTGCCTTGTGATGGTGACCTGTCTAAGGTGCTGTTGATAGGAAGCGGGGAATGATATGGGAAGGAAAGAAGAAAAGGAGGAAGGAAGATAGGAAATGGGGAATGACATGGAAAAGAAGGAAGGAAATGAAGAACAGAAGAAAGAAATTAGGGAAAGAAAGAAGGTAGGAAGAAAGACATTTAGGAAGCATTTAAGGAAGAAAGAAAGGAAGAAAATGAGAAAGGAAGTGAAAAGAAAGAGTCCCGTCTTTTCTCTCTTCTATCCTTCATTCCCGACCTGTAATCCAGTCTTAGTCCTCCATCATTAAAGATGTATCAGTTCCTCAAACATGTTCAGATCAAGAACAGAGGAGTGAAGACAAAGATACACACCAAGCAAAGATACACAGAAGGACGAAGATACGGACCAGAGCAAAGATACACACCAAGATGAAGATAAAGGGGACATTTACACACCAGGACAAAGAACATACAAGGTCAAAGATACACACCAGAACAAAGATACACTCCAGGATGAAGACGCACAAAAGGACGAAGACACACGTCATAAGGAAGACTCAAAAGGATGAAGATACACACCAGGATGAAGATAAAGAGGGCATTTACACAACAGGATGAAGACACACACATCCTACACTGGGTCGTTTTGTTCTTGTGCATGATAGACGTCTACCCTACAGTTTCTTTGCTTCCACCCTGTGTTTTACTGCAGTTGCATTTAATGGGATGTCAAAGTCAGAGTCACCTCAGAGGAAACTTTATTGACATCTCGGCTATATTCATGTATACAGAAGAGATGGCATGGCAGATTTTACAGAATACAAAAAGACACAGAATGCACACATATAAATAAAGTATTTTTATATAATGTCAAAACTAATAGTAAAATATGTGCAGTTTAGCACCAGGATGTGGTTTTAGTGCAAGGAATTTTTTTACATCCAAAAATTGTTCAAATGTTGCATCAGCAGTTTTGGAAAGCAAACAGTACTGGAATGTAACTGTGTTCTTAATATGTGCAAATGATCAGCAGCAGTTCGGTATAAACAGTAAAAGTTCATGCTGATCACCTGCATAAGCGTCAGCTCTGGTAGCAGGACATGATCTGGCAATGCCTCAGCCTTCAGTGGCTGCAGGCCAGTACAGGCGTCTGTTAGCTGACGTAACAGAATTGGCTGATGGTGTAGAAGCATGCTGAGATGTCCGTTGCGTTAGAGACGGTTTGGAAAGTATTTTTGAGAGTCCTAACTAGCAGGTGGAACTGGACAGGTTAAAATGCATACAGTGCTTTGCAAAGTGTTTATGACTATAATCCTTTAAGGCACTGGCCCCCAACCTTTTTTGCGCCATGGACAAGGTTTCATGTAAAGAATATTTTCACGGACACGTATAGACTCACGGACTGATACCAGTCCGGTGGCTGGGACCTCTGCTTTAAGGCATCAGTGTAAAGTGACCATTTGTCATATGTATGAACAGCACGAAACTTGTCTCCAAGTGAAGCAGTGGGCAACCAGGAACACAGCTCCCGGGGAACAGTATCTTCATCCTGGTGTGTATCTTCATCCTGGTGTGTATCTTCATCCTGGTGTGTATCTTCATCCTGGTGTGTGTCTTAGTTCTGGTGTGTATCTTCATCCTGGTGTGTGTCTTAGTTCTGGTGTGTCTTAGTTCTGGTGTGTCTTAGTTCTGGTGTGTATCTTCATCCTGGTGTTTATCTTCATCCTGGTGTGTATCTTCATCCTGGACTGTATCTTCATCCTGGTGTGTATCTTCATCCTGGAATGTATCTTCATCCTGGTGTATATCTTCATCCTGGTGCGTATCTTCATCCTGGACTATATCTTCATCCTGGTGTATATCTTCATCCTGGTGCGTATCTTCATCCTGGACTGTATCTTCATCCTGGTGTGTATCTTCATCCTGGTGTATATCTTCATCCTGGACTGTATCTTCATCCTGGACTGTATCTTCATCCTGGTGTGTATCTTCATCCTGGTGTATATCTTCATCCTGGTGTGTATCTTCATCCTGGACTGTATCTTCATCCTGGTGTGTATCTTCGTTCTATGTCCTCTCTTCCATCGTACCTTCTTTCCTCCCTTTCTACAGTGGGTTCTTGCTCTTATTGCTTGTTACTATTTCCTTCTTTTTATTTTTTTCCTTTTTCCACATAGTGGTGATGTGATGCTCACACAAAACAACGTAAAGTATTAAATACAAGTCTCAGTTCTGAAGGCCAGTGGTGATTTCTACTGCCAGTCACGTCCAAAAGAATTACCCCCCAACCCCCCACCCCATCCACCACTGAATCAGGAATGCGGGTGGCAGAAGTTAATTCAGCGACTGTCACTGATTTAGAGCTCTGCGTGTCTAGAAATTGAGATAAAGAGTGAGAAACAAAGCGAACAGAGATATCAGGCAGGGCGAAGAGGGTCAGGATGAGATTAGGACGACAATGCAAGGGATCATCTCTCGGGCTCCCAAATGAGCTGCGGCTGGTCGAGAGCCTTGCTGCGAATCGGCTCCACGACTGGGCCTCTGCTATAGAATGAGCATAAGAGATTAATTTGGTGTTTACACTTGGGAATTAAGCCCACACCAAAATGTTTTTGCCAGCAACATATTGCGGACAGAAGAGCCAGTTACAGATGCAGTGTTGTACATTAAGGTCAGTGCATGAAAAATAATGACGCACGTATGCAGACGCTTTATTCAAATCAGCTTTACTATGGAGTGCTATACACAGCAGTTTAATAGGCCTATTTATCACAGAGCAGGACGGTGATTTTATTTATAGTGATGCGGCTGCGTGTGCTGACGCATACGCTGACATATGCTGACAGAGTGATCAATCAGCAGAGTATCGTGGGAAAAGCATTGCGCGTCATGGCCTTACTGGAAATAAAAGAAAAGATGATGGTGGAGGCAAAAAAAAGACTATTTACTAACTTTAGCAAGTCCTGATGAAAGATGGTGTGAACAGGAATAAGACTACAAATAAAAAAGTAAATTAACAGAATGGAGAGTGCAGGGAGAGGGGAATAAAGAGAAGGAGGAAAGAGACAGAAAAGGGGAGAGATAGAAAGAGAGGAGATAGAGAGAGGGTGATGGAGAATAATTAAGAGAAAGAGGAAAGAAATAGATAAGGGGAGAGGCAAAGAGAGAGAGGGAGAGAGAGAGGCAGAGAGAGAGAGAGGGAGAGAGAGAGGCAAAGAGAGAGAGAGGGAGAGAGAGAGAGGCAGAGAGAGAGAGAGAGAGAGGGTGGGAGAGAGAGAGAGGGTGGGAGAGCGAGGGAGAGGGTGGGCGAGCGAGAGAGA
>JBBJLS010029648.1:0-14578 GCA_037577275.1 Bryconaethiops microstoma
ACCTTGTTTAGTTGTCCGTTCACCCTCACAATATGCTCTGTTGTGCACCCGTCTTCTGTTTTGTTTGTGGAATAGTACTGGCCCTCGTACCTGGTTTTTGTTACCCTTTATGAATGAAGAGAACCAAAGTATAGAAGTCTGCGTCTGTGTCTCCTGCCTGAGCAAGCACAGCAATAGTGTGACATTATATATATATATATATACATATATATATACACATATATATATATATATATATGTACACACACACATACTACCGGTCAAAAGTTTTAGAACGCCCCAGTGTTTTAAGCTTTTTTTTAATTGCAATTCAAACAGTTCAAGTCCAATGAATAGCATGAAATGGTACAAAGGATAGTGCTGAACTGCGAGAGGTTTAAAAATGGTAAGGTTACCCAGAAGTGGAAAATAATTCTGTAACGCCATGCAGTACCCTTTGGTATGTGCCTAGTTGATCGGATTCATCCTACAGCAAGATAGTGACCCAAAACATAAGTCCAAGTTATGCCAGAACTACCTTAGAAAAAAGAACAAGATGGTAAGCTGGAAAACATGGAGTGGCCAGACTTAAACCCCATCTAGCTGCTTTAGGATGAACTGGACAGAAGAAGGAAAGCAAAGCAACCTATAAGTGCCGCACACTTATGGGAACTTCTGAACAGTGAGACACTGAACCGCTTGAATTTCAATACAAAAAAACAGAAAGATTGGGGTGCTCTAAAACATATATATATACACATATATATATAGCGAAAGAGAGATAAATAGATATATCGATATATATATACAGGGGTTGACATAATTTTTTTGTTCTAGTACCTTCAGCTACATATCCATATAAAATACAAGTGTATAAGTGTTTTGGTACTTTCGAGAGAACACAAAGAATGCGTGTCTTGGGATGGTGAAATACCGCTTTACTCAGAGGCGGGAGGTTTGAAAGTAGCCAATCCGAGAGTGTTATTCATTTCTCCTTGCTGCTGATTGGCTGCTGCCCTGTGCATTAAGCTGAGTTTTAAATGAAATTAAAGTGTTTTGGGGGCATATTTAGGTCAAGCTCAGTCAAGGTTTCTTTTTAAATCGAGAGAGACATTAATAGAGAAATGCCCCTTCTGGGTAGGCTTTTTGGAACATTGTTGTGAAGATTTGATAGCATTCAGCCACAAGAGCATTAGTGAGGCTTGGCACAAATGTTGGATGATGTTCTCGATTACAAACACCACTCCAGCTCATCCCAGAAGAACTGAATGTAACTTAATCACTCCAGCGAATGCAAAACATAATCCTGGAAGGCTTATTATCTAGCTTGATAATGGTGAACTTAGACTCATATATAGCTGCCTCAGAGCATCCCATTCTTTTGGCAATACTTTTCTAAGGAAATGTGTATGTGCATTTGTCATGGGGATACACCTTGTCACGTGATTACCTAAAAGTAACCCTCAATTAGAAGGGTTGTCAGGATACTTTTGGACATATTGTGTACTGTAAAGTACATAATGGTCTAAATCATTTGTTAAAAACCCAGAAATGTTAAATAGATCTTAGTCGTTCATTCTGTGGTTAGCATCATTTCTCTGTGAGAAAAATGAATGTTTTTACCACTTCACACCTTGTGGTGTATGAAAATGTTCCAAGACCAATTTGCTTTTACTCTGAATGTTGTCGAATCCTTGTCATTTCAGTGTCATTAAGGAGCCAAAATACAAATATTGCTCCATGCAAGCTTATACTGCTATGAACTTTTAGCACATGGCTAGTAGGGGGGGCTGTCATAATTATTTATTCTTATAAATAAGATGATTTATCATCTTATTTTATATGACAAATAAAACATCACGCCTAAACCTGCCAAAATGGCTGATCAGGCATATGGTTTAAAAGTTAACTTTACCTAGTAGTGGGCTGCACTAGTAACCTTTCATGCACATGCAAAACTCATATTTTTCTTCTGAGAGCACAAAACACTTATTCTTCAAGCCTAGCTGACATGCTAACAAGACCAGCATTAGCTACCAAGCACTGCTCCCTAAAGAAGTCAGAAGTTACAAACTTTCTGCTGTTTTTGTAAGACTCCTGTCTTGACAAATGAATTGGCTATGGTATTTATTTACAGTGCCTTGCAAAAGTATTCACCCCCCTTTGGCATTCTCCCTTACAACCTAGAATTTAAAAGGAATTTTGGAGGGTTTGTATCCTTTAATTAACACAACACAGTGACCACTTTACAGAATCAAATAAATTTTTTTATTGTGAAACAAACAAGAAATAAGACCAAAAAAGAAAACGTGAGCGTGCAACTATTCACCCTCTCCCAGAATCAATACTTTGTACAGCCACTTGTTGCAGCAATCACAGCGACAAGTCTCCACGCGTACATATCCACAAGCTTGGCACATCTAGACACTGGTATTGTTGCCCATTCATCATGGCAAAACTGCTCCAGCTCTTTCAAGTTGGATGGACGCCGCTTGTGTATAGCAATCTTTAAATTATCCCAGAGATTCTCAATTGGATTGAGGTCTGGACTTTGACTGGGCCATTCCAGGACAACTGTTTCTCTTTAAACCACAGTCTTGCTTTAACAGTGTATTCAGGGTTGTTGTCCTTCTGGTAGGTGAACCTTCATCCCAGTCTCAAATCTCTGGAAGACTCACACAGATTTCCCTCAAGAATTTCTCTATATTTTGGGCCATACATCTTTCCTACAGTTATGGCCAGTTTCCCAGTCCCGGCCAGTTTCCCAGTCTCTGTCGATGAAAAGCACAATGGCATGATGCTGCCCCTACGATGCTTCACTGTGTGGATGGTGTTCTCAGCATGATGAGAGGTGTTAGGTTTGTGCCAGACGTGGTGTTGTCCTTGATGGCCAAAAAGTTCTATTTTAGTCTCATCTAACCACAGCACCTTCTTCCACATGTTCGGTGAGTCTCCAATACACCTTCTGGCAAATTTCAAACCGTCTGCCTTACTTTCTTGGCCACTCTTCCATGAAGCCCAGCTCTGTGCAGTGTGGGGCTCATAGTGGTCCTATGGACAGATACTCCCATCTCTGCAGTAGAGCCGCCCGGCTCCTTCAGGGTTATCTTTGGCCTATTGGTTGCTGCTTTGATTAATGCCCTCCTTTCCTGGTCTGTGAGTTTTGATGGATGACCCTTTCTTGGCAGGTTTTCTATGGTGCCTTAATCTTTACATTTTCTAATAATGGATTTAATGGTACTCCTTGGAATGTACAGGGTTTGTGATATTTTTTTTATAACCCAATCCTAATCTGCACTTTTTCTCTGACCTGTGTGGAGAGTTCCTCGGTCTTCATGCTGTCACTTGCTTGATGCTGTCACTTGCCCTTACTTAGTGGTGTTGCAGTGGTGTTGCACTAGTGTTGACTCTGGGGGCTTTCAGAACAAGTGTACAAATACTGAGATCATTTGACACTTACATTGCTCACAGGTGGATCTTATTTAACTAATCAAGTGGCTTTTGAAGGTAGTGGCTAGGGCTTCAAAGCAAAGTGGGTGAAAACATATGTACACACCACTTTTCAGTTTTACATTTTTTAGAATCATTTAAAACAAGTTTTTTTCCCCTTTTAACTTCATCAATCTGTAGTTTGTTTTGTAGGTCCATCACGCAAATTGAAAATCCATTTAAATTCCAGGTTGTAAGGTAAGAAATAGAGAGAATGCCAAGGGAGGCGAATACTTTTGCATAGCACTGTACATTTATATACCTGAACTTAACTGATAAAAGTGCTGGTTCATTTACATTTATGGCACTTGCCAAACGCCCTTACCCAGAGTGACTTACAATCATTAGTTACAGGGACAGACCCCTGGAGACACTGAGGGTTAAGTGTCATGCTCAAAAAGATAATGGTAGAAAGTGGGGGTTTGAACCTGCAACTTTGTGATTCACAGGCAAGTGTTTCACGCACTGGGCGACAACCACTCTGAAAACACAAGACAAACCTAGTCCAGACTCTTCTATTTTGTGGTTCCCCGCTGTTGGTATGAGATCAGCTGACCAGAGCAACAGAATCCATCTCTATCTTCAAAAAGCTTCTGAAGATCCATCTGTTCTGAGGGCATCTCCTCTCCTGATGGACTACCTATGGTAGTCTGGGTGTAGGCAAGAGTTGTGACTTGAATTTAATTCAGGCAGCCATGCGTAGCCAATGTAGGTCAATCCGCAGTGGGGTGACATGCGAATTTTGGGTTGGTTGAAGACCAGCCGAGCTGCTGCATTCTGAACCAGCTGTAAGGGTCTTATCATGCAAGCTGGAAGACCCACTAGGATAGCATTGCAGTTATTGAGGCAAGATATAACCAAGGCTTGTACCAGGAGTTGGGTGGCATACTGAGTCAGGTATGGCCTGATTTTCATGATGTTGTATAAGACGAAGCGACATGACTGTGATACAGATGCGATGTGGCCAAAGAAGAATAGTGGGTCATGCATCATAACACCCTGGTTTCTCACCAACTTGAACAGGACAGAAGGTTTGGCTGAGATAGCCAGGAGTTCCGTCTTGGCAAGGTTTAACTGTTGGTAGTGATCCTTCATCCATATGGATGTGTCTGATAGACAAGACGAAATGTGTCTGATAGACAAGCAAGACAGGTACAGCTCTGTTTCATTAGTATATCAGTGATAAGAGAAGCCATGAGAGAGGATAATCGAGCCCAAAGAGGTGGTGTAAATTTCTGACATTATCAGAAAATAAATTGCTGTGATTACTGCTATCTTTAATTGCTGTGATGATGGCTGTCTTTGAACCTCTCTCACAGTACAACACAGGACCACCGTTTAGGAGCCATGACACGATTGTACAGTAAACAGTACATAACACAGTCATATCCCTACCTGAGCAGAGTTCTTGGAGTGACTACACATCACACGAACACTGAAAGGCAGATGAGAGAGAGAGAGAGAGAGAGAGAGAGAGAGAGAGAGAGAGAGAGAGAGAGAGAGAGATGTACATAAGAAAGGCAGAAATTATAACAACTGCTGGTCTTTTAGGCTTAACAGCTCTGCTTAACCAAACAGACAGTCTTTATTTGTGGACTTAAAAGATTTGTAAAGCCTTTTATAGACGCTATTTCTGAATTCTCTTCAGTCCCGCAGCAGGCCAGCCTGGCATCAAGGTCATACAGGCTTACTGGCTCGCAAACGAAAATAGAACACAAAGCTTGCGCATTGTGTCTGGAGTCACTGGGTTCCAAAACTGAGGGAGGTCTATAAACATCAGAACCTCATGCGCTTATGCTGGAAGATCAGAGGCAGGGAATAAAGCAAGAAACATCCTTCATCCATCTCTGTCTCCTCAGTTCTCTGAATGGTCGTGTCTATATTTAGCTTCAGTGTCCCAGACGTAGCATGACATCATCCCTCAGCTGATGTACTTCTCGCCAAAAACCCACCAATCAGAGCAAGTCAGACAGACAGACAGACAGAGACGACACACTGTGGCTGATATTCTCTAAATCGAATTGGTCTGTTTCTCTGTCTCTTGCTTATGACCCTTAATGTTAACTAATCCGCAAAATTACATCACTTCACAACATGTTTTTCTATGCAAGTCGATAGTACTTAAAAAGGAAAGGGGGATTTTTTTTTTTTAGATGTTCTGCATAATTGATAGGTTAAATGTAAGCAAATTAATTCAGAGTGGTTTGATTTTAAATGTTCTTCTAGAGAACCATTTCTAGCATCAGAATTATTCACAGTGGTGGCAGGAGAAACCAGAGTCTAAGGCCCCATCATGACGAGGCGCAAGTGCAAGGTTCCCTTGATGGAATTTTACTACAAACAACACAGACACTGTACAGAAAACAAAAAAGGCACGAGGGCCCATAACAAGCTTCACATAAACAGATGACACAAGATGACCGGGTAACGTGAGGTGTAATGTGGGGATCAAGCAGCAACTGAAAACACACATCTTTCAAAATAAGAGTCCCACTTAGAAAAGACACAACAATAGCGGCCTCCACCGGGCACTGGCAGAGACATAACAGTACCCCCCCCACAAGGCGCCACCCTCGAGCGTCAAAACCCACCAAACGGGTGGGGGAGGGGCAGACTCTGGCAACAAACAACAACAACAAAAAATATTCCCGCGGACCCGTGCCCCTTCAATCTTTCCGGGTTGGCCCGGAGTAGGAATCCGATTTAGAACCGGTTTTAAGTTTTGCAAAGCACCGGAATTGTTTAACTCTGACGTTATCGGTTCCTCAAACGATTCTTTCAGACTTTTTCCTGCATTGTGCGCAGTGACGTCACACTCCGACACTGGTTACAAAGAACACAAAATCCTTGACCTGTCCTTCTGGGAACCTGCCATGGCAACTGTGCTGAGGACCCAAAAGAGCACCAGGGGAGAACGTTCCTTGCCGGCGGCGTAAAAGCCAGAATGCTCCGTGCTAGCCGAAGAGCGCGGGTCTGGGGTGGCCAGGTTCGGACCCTGTGAGCTTCTGCAGAGCTGTAGGCTGGAAATTTCTGCGGATCTGCGGGTTGGAGCTTCTGCAGAGCTGCGAGCTGAATCCTCTGCAGAATTGCGGGCTGGAGCCACTGCGAAGCTGCGGGCTGATGAGCTGCGAGCTGGAGCTTCTGCGGAGCCGCAGGTAGAGGCTGTCCACGTTGCGTAGCTTCGGGTAGTCGCTGGGGACACCTCAAAGCTGGTGATGGCGGCATAGGCAGCCACGGGACCCGCGTAGGCTGCTGGAACCATGGCACAGTTGATTGCTGGGGCCTAGGAGCATACGTTGGCTGGAACCCCTGCGCTGCTACAGACCGTAACCCTAGTGCTAGTGCAGGAATGGGCTTATGCGTCAGCAGGAGGACCCAAAAGAGGACTCCCTCAGAGCCAGCTGGGAAGCCGGTGCGACCACGGCGGGCATCCTTACCCGCTTCCTACCTGCTGTACGCATTAGCACAGTCGCGGGGGCTGACTCCAGTACCAGTGGGAGAACCCAAAAGAGCGCCAGGGAGGGCAAGTGCAAGGTTCCCTTGATGGAATTTTATTACAAACAACAAAGACACTGTACAGAACACAAAAAAGATACGAGGGCCTAAAACAAGCTCGACAAACAGATGACACAAGAGGACCAGGTTGCATGAGGGGTAATGTGAGGGTTGACCAGCAACTGAAAACACACATCTTCGAACTTAAATACAAAACATGCTCAAATGTAATCACTTAACACAATCACTTAACTGAAACAAACACCAGCTGAGACAAATACTAGGGACAAGACATTGTGCTATAATTCCAAAATGAGAGTCCCACACAGAAAAGACACAATAATAGCGGCCTGCACTGGCCACTGGCCGAGACATAAGAGCCCTTAAGGGTGGCTTTATACTTGCATTTAACCACAAGTTTGTATTCATATATATTTGTATATATTTGTATATATTCCCAAATAATGCAACGCATCTGTGAGATGCAGTACCAACCAGAGAGAGCAGCATATCAGCAGCAGACTGAACAAACCACAGTTACTGCCATTTTCATATTATGAGCATCAGTAACTAATACCAAACAATACTCACTTTTCTTGAATGAAGACTTAAACAATATACAGTCTTACAGGAACCATGCCGTGCCTAAACCGTACTGTGATGGTATGGAAGTTGTAGCACATTTTGATTTTCCAGTCTATCTCAGACTGGTAACAGTTTATGGCCGGTCATTGTCCCAAAACCATGTCCAGTCGTATCAACGGGAAGTTGTTCTGTCAGATGTTTTATGTTATTGTGTTTTTATAGTCTTGCTTGAGTATTTTTTTTCTGCACTGTTTAGTCACGCAATGAAATCCTAACCCAGCTAACACGTTAGCAATGACCTGGTACACCTTCACATTTCTCACGGCGTTATAGATAAATTTATCTTTAGCCCAAACAGACAGTAGTGCTTGTACTTCATTGGTTTCCCAGTTGTAAGTTCGTATCTTGACTGCTGTTTTTTCTTACCAAGTCCATCTGTTTTCATGACATTTCGAGGAATCAAAAAGCAGTGATGCAGTCGGCTCAGCTGCAGCTCGCTTTGAGCCCTGCTATTGAGCAGCGCTGCGACAGCACAGGTATGGGTCACTTTATTTGTAATGGAAAAACATTTGTTCACCGTGTGCAGCAGTTCCATGTGCTGGTGGAAAAGTGCAATGAGCTGTAAAAACAGCCTGTTTTTGTGATGACAGAAGGCCAACACATTTACATATATCTCCTTCTTCAGCCGTTTATCCCAAAAATACATGCAGACGTTTTAAAGGAGTGTTTCAGCCTTGTGCTGCTTTTTGAATGAGCTGGAATATAAAGCAGCCAATCAGAACAGCGATATTTCAGTCTTTTAAGGCACAGTGACAAAAGTTATGATGAATTATGATCAATTATCAATTCTATTTTTAATTATCTAATAAATCACAAACCCACACAACTTTCATATAGAAAAATGAAATAAAAGGAAAAAGTAGAATTAGTGAATCAGTGTCATTAGATTGGCCAAAATAATTTTACTTCAGATGACCTGAAAACCTTGATTCATCAGAACACCGGTAACTCACCTGGAACTGTGATTGGTCGCCCAGTCAAAAACACTGTGATTGGTTAGAGGCTCATTTGCATATTGCAGCCTTCTGCAATATCAGTACTGCAGAGCCCAATATTGCGATACCTGTTAACAGACAATACATCCTATTGCCCTAATTTCCCTTGTTCAAGTCCAGAGGGATATACAGAGAGCGGCCACTGAGTTTTATTATGTGCTCTAAGTTTGGTGTGTAAAGTGAAGGCATGTCTGAGCATCTGAGGATGTGTGCCCACGTGTGTCTTATGATGACTTTAAGATGCCAAAGGAAATCACCCAATTACAGACCTATTTAACACTAGCTCAGCAGCTCCATTCAGCGGAGAAGATGACTGAACGGAGGAACAGGCTCTAGAAACAACACTGAAACTCTCATTTATGGGATGGCAGTATGAGGTTGTGTTGTTACTATCATTATTGATACAAAAAATACTTATGAAAAGATTGTAAGCAAGAATAATCAGTAACTACATAAACTGCATCGCTAATCGGATGTCAGTCCATCATGTAATTTTCTGTCAGTATTACTATTTTATTTGATTTTATTGAATTAGATTTTCTCAGTTCTTTGGTTTTTATTCTTCTTTATCGATGCAAACAACGAACTGACAATAAAAATGCAAAATAGTTTCTCACTACTGACTTGCCGAGGCTCTTTGTTCGTTCCATCTTGCTCGCAAACATTAGGAAAATATGTACAATAGTTTTTCACTAATACTTCGCTGGTGCCCTTGTTCCATCTTGCTTTCAAACCTCAGAAAAAAACTTGATGTCTGAATATGGTGATATTGTATTGTATTTTATTATAGTCAGTACAGTAAAAAGAAAAGAAAGCCATAATAAGGGATTAGGAGGTTAGCAGTGAAAAGAGAATGTGTTCCAACAACAGTGTGCAGAAGAATAAGGCTTTGGCCAGAGCAGAGTGCGTTTGATTGAAAGCACTTTGACCCCCTGCTGCTGAACACAAGGCAATACTGCAGTAAATTACACTGCATCAGTGTTACACTGCCCTCAACTGTACAGGGAGAGCAATTGCACCATCAGAGTTTCAATATTGCCTGCAATTTTATAACTAATTCCGTTGCTGTAGTGCCCTGTTGTAACCTACCAAGTCTGGACACCTCTGTAATTCTGTCTGAGAAAGTGTTATGGACTGATGCCAATGGTTCCTTCATCTAATGTCTTTCATAGGTTCAGTTTTGGATTTAGGGTCTGCATTAGCTTTATGTAACCATCCTTCTCCCTACTCTTCTCCAAGCACCTTCTCCTGTTCTTCCCTTAGGCCATCACACTAATCAATAAGAACTCTACCCACACCCATACAAACAAACACATCCCTGAACTGAACATTTTCCTCTCCAAACAGAGCTCATACACACTGAACTGTTCTGCCTCACACATCTTATACAACTGCTACTGTAAACACCCTGTATTTATTATATACTGCACAGTCTCTGTGCTGCCACTATTATTTGCACAATTTAAATGATGCCCTGCTCGTGTGTTTCTTGTACTCTTTTCATTCTGTGTATTTTGTCAGGTCTGGACTTAAGTCTCATGTTTTTATCCATTTTTTTTATCCTCAAGGAACATTTTTTGTACTGTGTATATGGCTGAAATGAGAATAAACCTACTTGACTACTATCAGAACCGGCCCCCTTCCCATCATAACCTTAAGGGACTGAAACACGACCTCATATCATATTCATTGTCATATTTCATAACATTCATTGTCATATTTCATATCATATCTGATTTATTATTACATCACATGCTGCTACACTGTAAATGCTGCTACACTACTGTTTACATTACTCTAGTCACTCTGTTTACATTACTCTGGTCACTCTGCTTACATCACTCTGTTTACATTGGTCTGTTTACATTATTCTGTTTACATTACTCTGGTCACTCTGTTTACATTACTCTAGTCAATCTGTTACACTACTCTGTTACATTGCTCTCTTTACATTACATCTGTTTACTCTTTTCACTCTGTTTACATTACTCTGTTTATATTACTCTGTTCACATTACTCTGTTTACATTACTCTGGTGACTCTGTTCACATTACTCTGTTTACATTACTCTGGTGACTCTGTTCACATTACTCTGATTACATTACTCTATTTATATTACTCTGTTTACATTACTCTGTTTATATTACTCTGTTCACATTACTCTGTTTACATTACTCTGGTCACTCTGTTCACATTACTCTGATTACATTACTCTATTTATATTACTCTGTTTACATTACTCTGGTCACTCTGTTTACATTACTCTGTTTACATTGACCTGTTTACATTATTCTGTTCACATTACTATGGTCACTCTGTTCACATTACTCTGGTTACTCTGTTCACATTACTCTGTTTACATTACTCTGTTTACATTACTCTGGTCACTGTTTACATTACTCTGGTCAATCTGTTTACATTACTCTGGTTACGTTGCTATGTTTACAATGCTGTGCTAACATGGCACAATGGACTTTAACATCCCACTTGCACATTGTACATATGTAAATCTAACAGATTGCTGCTACATTTATTAAAAAAACCCTCAAATTTGAGCTAACATATTTTATCTCTAACTTGTGTTGCTCCTTGTTTAAGCTATTTTTAGATTTGCGTTTCTAAATTTAAGATTGTTTTATTCGTACTTGTTTTCTACAATTTAAAACACTGTTTTATACTTATTTCTACTTTACTTGTACTTATTTTTCATTTTTATTTGTGTTTTAGAAAATTTTCAGATTTGTGTTTAATTTTAAATTATTCTTCTTATTATAATGTTTACACAGTCATAAAAGGAGCAGTTCAGGATACATTTGTTGTACTTGTAAACTTATGCATGTGACAAATAAAGAATCTTGAATCTTGAAACTTGACTTGACTGTGTGGCTTTTTAACCTTAAACCGTCATTCTTTAAACCCTTTTAACAATGGTAAAATTACATGTCAAATAAAAAGCATTTATGTGGTATTTCGCTGGTGCTTACCACAGTGGAGATACGGTTGCGCCTGAGGTTGAGTTCAGTGAGTGAGTCCAGACCCTGGAGGTTCTCCACTCTGGAGATTAAGTTATCAGCCAGGTTCAGCACACGCAGCTCTGACAGGTGACACACGTTCTCTATCTTACCAATCTACAAGAAACACAACGGCACACCAGCAAACTGAGAAAGTGCTCAATTTATGTCAACAGGTCGCATCATTTTTGACAATTTGTAAGTAAGGGGCAATTTGCTCTAATGGTTCTACATGGGTGCTCCAAGGCAGGTGGAATAATTACTGGAAACTAAAAATATGTGTCCATAACTTTGTTTGTACTCAACAGAATCGTGTATCAGTTGAATACTGTAGTTCTACTCTCATTTAATACATTTTTGAAAATGACAGGGTTAAATTCTTAAAATGGCCCAATGGGATACAAAATGACACTAATTAGTATGTGATAGTAAGATCGACTGATCATGTTTAGACGTCCACTAGGTGGACCAATTTTGTGAAGTAAAAAGTAACCATACATAAGTTCTAGATGTCACTGCCTATGAAAAGAAATGTCAGTCTTCTTCAGATAAACAGCGACAGCCTTGACTCTTTACTGAAGGAATCACTGTAGAAAGGCTACAAACGGTAAAATATTGATATATGGAATAAGCTTAAAATGAAACGGCTTTCACGAGCTTCAGATGTTCGTGTTTAAAAAAACGTCAATGTGAAAAGCCAATACTGTAATGCTAACATACTACTAGAACATCATGTGTTTTTTTCTTGTTTTTCGTCTTTAACCACTTAATCTTAAGAGTAATTAAGCAATAATAATTTATGTGGTACCTTTCAGGAATTGAAGTGTTTTATTTTGTGTATGTTTTATTTTAGTGTGTGAACAGTTATTTTCTCAAATCAATTTTGTAATCCAGCAATTAGCATTGTGCAAACTGCTTGTATGAATAATCACATAGTTCAAGTGTGAGTTCAAGAAACGTCTTGGTTGATCGAATGTTTTGTGAGAATCAGCCAACTGAAAAAGGAGCTTATTTACATATATTGGTCTTAAAGGCACAGTAACAAAAACACCATGATCAAATCTAAAAGATAAAAACAGGTTAGAAAATCGTCATGTAAAAATGTAATGTAATGTAATGACTTTTTTGGTACATAAAGTCAAACAAAGTGAAAAGAGAAAATGGAAAATATAAAATGTATGGCATGGAAAACATTTTAGGACATTGTTTAAATGAGGAATCACTTGAAGAAAACTACCACGTCTTGGATGACCAACTGCGCTGGGGAAGCAAATTTTATTTTACCCAACTGTTTCTTTAAGAATACAACAGTAAATTTGATTCCTAAAAGTTGAGCTTGAATTACAGGTCATGCAGTGTTCGCTATGGCTGTAGGAAAGGCGTTCAGGATGTGTGTTTGTGATTGTCAGGGTGAATAATCATTTAATGCACTTCTTGGAACTCTTATGTTTGTCCTTTTTGCTGACTCATATCAAATGTAGCAGCACGGTGAGCAGTTTTCTTCCATTGAGGACGACAAAAGGGCTCATTCTGTGCTGTACAACCACAGAACGATATTGTATCAAAAAAGATGCTCCAGGCAGCCTTTCTGAATGCATGAACAAGTGATTCACACCCACACTTATACAGAAGGGTGCCAATTTGTGTAAATGACAGAGTATCTAGCAGTCAGGGACCTCATCTGAACCTTTTTTAAAGGCGTATGGGTTGGGGGGGTTGTACTAAAAGGAGGAGGAAAGAAGGAGAGAAAAGCGTTTTAATCCTCGCTATCGCTGCTAATCAGTGCACTCGAGTCAAAAGCAGCCAGATTGCGCAAGTAAAGAGACGTGATCTCAGTCAATCAGCTTTTGGAAAGTCAATAAGAGGCAGAGAGAAGAAAAGGGGTGATGTGGAAAGTCTAACAAGCAGAGTGAGAGGAGGGAGGGAGAGAGGGGAAGGAAGAAAAGTGGAAGAAGTGAGTGTTCATTTATTTCATGCAACAGTGTAATGGTGCAGCCCCTACAGATGGAGGAAAAGAGAGACGAGAATAGAATAAAGGACTGAAAGGAAAGCATGCTGAAAATAGATGCAGAGACAGAGGCAGAGAAAATGAATGGGATGCTTAGAGACACACTGAGCATGCCTAACTCCTAATGTAACGTTTTAGAATCAGAAAACTTTATTGATCGCGGAGGAAATTGCTTATGTCACGACTGTACAGATACACAGAGACACAGAGACAAGAACAAGATAAAATATAAAGCCTGAATAAATTCGATTAAAACTCCATATAAAAATACACTGTGGTATGTACACAAATGCTGGATATCAATACTACAGATAAGTAACTTACAGTTCAGTGAATTACTAATGACACAAATAGTGGTTAGGAGTATGTTACTGCACGTAATAGAGATCAGTAGGAGATCAGTAATATTGACATGAATAGTGATATTTCTCATGGTACGACTATTGCACTTTATCATAAAATATTTAAGAAATGGTTTAGCCTCCAGTCAGAAATTATTATTCAGATATTAACTTTAAAGGAGATGCAGCAAATGATTTTGCATGTCATGGGCCTTCTAATATTATCACAAACTGCCCAAATGAGCAAAAACATCTGGTCAAACCACTACAAACATTCAAAACGACAGGTTAGATATAACAGATCATGCTCAATTAAAGATAATTTTCATTAATGGCAGTGAGCCCTTCGGCAGACGAAAGAGCGTTTGTTGACATTTTGCCAGACACTACAGCTGCTGGCTCATCGTTTCCAGCTCTTCTATTTTTTCTTTTCTTTTTTAAAGAGGACATTTCCCCCAAAAAAACAGTACAATTTCAAAGGACGATAGAGAACAGAAGTCTGCAGCAAATAGTAATACAATTTAAAAACTCTTCCCTTCTTATTGTCTTGTTCGCTTTTAACGTCGTGTGATCTATAGAATTTTTAATAACCATTTTATTAAAATATAATTGCAT
>JBBJLS010029657.1:0-14577 GCA_037577275.1 Bryconaethiops microstoma
CAATATACTGAGCAATATAATAAACAATAATATACAATCTACAGTATGAATACGTAATATGGATTTATATTTATAAAGTGTTAACAAATGTATACAAGTATTATTTAAATATATGTATAAAATATATATATATATATATATAGTGTGTGTGTGTGTGTGTGTACACACACATATATGCATATATATGCTTACATATACTGTACACACGCACATACACAAAGTGTATAAAACAACAATACGATATAATAAACAATCTAAATCTTATATACAGAAAATACAGGATTACAGAAATGAATACAAAAGTGCAGTTGCAGTCTTGTAGTGTGAAGCAGTGACAGTTCAGTTGTGTAGGAGGGTGATGGCGAGGGGAGAGAAACTCTTCCTGTGTTGGTTGGTCCTGGTCTGCAGGCTTCTATATCGTCTGCCAGAGGGCAGCAGGTCAAAAAGTCTGTGTCCAGGATGTAAGGGGTCTGTGATGATTTTCCCTGCCTGTTTCCTGGTTTTTGAGCGGTAGAGGTCCTGGATGGAGGGCGGGGGGGGTCGATGATCTTTTCTCCTGCCGGTACAGTCCACTGCAATCTATTCCTGTCCTGTTTAGTGGCTACTCCATACCAGACTGTGATGGAGGAGCACAGGACAGACTCAATGATTGCAGTGTAGAACTGGATCAGCAGGAAGTACATCCTCTACTGGGTCTTTTTGAGGATGGAGGAGACGTTGGTCTCCCACTTCAGGTCCTGGGAGATGGTGGTACCCAGGAACTTGAAGGTCTCCACAGTAGACACCAGGCTGTCTGATATGGTGAGAGGGAGCAGTGTTGAGGGATGTCTCCTAAAGTCCGCTATCATCTCTACAGTCTTGAGCTTGTCCAGCTCCAGGTTGTGCCGACTACACCAGAGTACCAGCCGCTCGACTTCCTGCCAGTATGTAGACTCATCACCATCCTGAATGAATCCAATGATTGTGGTGTCGTCTGCAAACTTCAGGAATTTAACATCTGAGTTCTTGGAGGTACAGTCATTGGTGTAGAGGGAGAACAATAGTGGGGAGAGGACACATCCTTGAGGGGCACCAATACTGAGGGACCATGTTTCAGAAATGACCTCCCCCAGCCTCACTTGCTGCTTCCTGTCTGTCAGAAAGCTGGTGATCCGCTGACAGGTAGCAGGTGACACATTGAGCTGGGAAACTTTGGAGGAGAGGAGTTCAGGCACATTGGTATTAAAACCTGAACGTAAGTTCCCAGACTGTCGAGATGTTGCAGGATGTAATGCAGTCCCATGTTCACTGCATCACCCACCGACCTGTTTGCCTGCAAACTGCAAGGGGTCCAGCTAGTGTCCTGTAATGTCCTTCAGATGGGCTAAAACCAGGCATTCAAAGAATTTCATGACCACAGATGTCAAGGCGACAGGTCTATAATCATTCAGTCCTGTAATGGTGGTTTTCTTGAGGACCGGGATAATGGTGGAATGTTTGAAGCATGAGGGAACTTCAGCTCCAGGGATCTGTTGAAGATATGGGTGAAGATGGGAGCCAGCTGATCAGCACAGGCTTTGAGGCGGGAGGGGGATACTCCGTCTGGTCCCGGGGTTTTCCTGGTTTTCTATTTCTGGAACAGCCGGCTCACATCCTGTACGTGTATTCGGAGTTCCAGGGTGGAGGGTAGAGGGGTGAGAGGTGTGATGGAGGTCATTGTCCCTGGGGTGGGGTGGGTGAAGGGTGAGAATCTGTGCATCTCAAACCTGCAGTAGAATGTATTCAGCTCGTCTGCCAGGTCTTTGTTTGCTTCAGCAGGGGGTGGGGGGCGTCTGTAGCTAGTGATGTCTCGCAGGCCTCTCCACACTGATGCAGGGTCGTTGGCTGAGAACCGTTCTTTCAGCTTCTCAGAGCAGGTCCTTTTTGCCCCTTTGATCTCCCTGGTCAGTGTGTTTCTGGCTTGTACAGGGCCCCGTCACCACTTCTGTAGACGTCCTCCTTGGCCTGATAAAGATGTTGCAGCTTAGGAGTGAACCATGGTTTGTTGTTGTTATACCAGGGTTCCTTCATCTACATTTAAGAAGACAGAATTATGTGTCTTTTCAGATGTGTCTGTAAAAGCCATTGCTGTGGTTGCTTCCCTTTAGATAGTGGATGGTGATGGGAATTTCCATACTGGCTTCATCATGGGCAAAGCAAAATTGGCTCCTAGACTGGAACACATGGTTCCAAGACTCGAGCTCAATGCTGTGGTACTAGCTGTAAAGTTGGCGGACCTCATCTGAGCTTGATATGCAAATAGATGCTACCACCTTCTACACAGGCAGCAAAGTGGTGCTTGGATACATACATAATGAAGCTAGGCGCTTTTATGTCTATGTGAGCAACCATGTGATTCATAGAAGAAGATCCTCTCATCCCCACCAATGGACGTATGTGTCTATAGATGAAAACCCGGCAGACTGTGCCAACAGATTTGTAGTTGCTGCCCAACTCTTAAACACCACTTGGCTCAGTTGACCTCAGAATCCCTAGAACCTGACACCTACAAGCTTGTTGATCCAAATGGAGACACGGAAGTCTGTCCTGAGATTTCCACGCTTACAAGAAAAACTACTGTTAAACAGCTTGGATCTCAACGTTTCCCCAAGTTTTCTTCATGGCATTCTTTGACACGTGCCATAGCACATCTTTGTCACATTCCATTACCATTCCAATAAACCATGCACATCTGAGCGTATCATTTTGCGGTGCATCCAAGATGAGGCATATGCTATGGAACTAGCCTGCATAAGGAAGAATGAAAAGATTTCCCAGAACAGTCCACTCAAGACCTTGGACCCTTTCATGGGTGGTGATAATCTCCTCAGAGTTGGGGGCTGCATAAGGGAAGGAGAGCTTCGGTCTGAAGAGAAAAACCCAATAATCATTCCCAGCAAACACCATATCACTACGCTGCTGGTTAGACATTACCATGAGCAAACCATGCACCAAGGACTTTACAGGGGGCCATCCATGCAGCTGGCTACTGGATCATAGGTATGAAGAGGTGCGTAAGCAATGTCATTCATCACTGTCACCTGTCATAAACTTTGTGGCAGCCCCGAAACACAGAAAATGGCCAATCTGCCTACTAATCGCCTGTCCATGGACCCTCCATTTACCAACATTGGGCTAGATGTATTTGGTCCATGGAGTGTGGTGGCACGCCAGACAAGGGGTAGGTTAGCCCATAGTAAGAGGTGGGCTGTGATCTTTACATATATGGCTATACGAGCAGTCCACATTGAGGTCATAGAATCTCTTGATACGTTCAAGTTTTATTAATGATTTAAGAAGGTTCCATGCCATACCAGGTCCAGTGAAACAAATATTTTCAGACAGAGTAACTAACTTTGTTGGTGCATTCGCTGAACTCAAGATTCCATCCAACATTAATCCCATCTCTGTTAAAAAGTAGCTTGCAGAACAAGGCTGTTTATCGGTCTTCAACCCTCCTCATGCTTCTCACGTGGGTGGCTAATGGGAGAGGATGATAGGAATAGCTAGAAGGATCCTTGACTCCTTGTCCCTTCAACTTGGACCTTCACAGCTTGCACATGAGGTACTTACCATACAAATGACAGAAGTGACGGCTATCATTAATGCCAGGCCTCTTGTGCTTGTATCTACAGATCCAAATGACCCTGTTCTACTCACCCCTGCCACACTCCTAACTCAGAAAGTGGTATCAAAGACCTTTTCAAGCAGCAGTGGCTTGAAAAGGTACAGCATCTGGTGCATTTGCTTGTCTTTGGCTCCACCAAGTGGTGGTTTGTATGTAGTTTAAGTTGTGACATCACAGGAAATTAGGATTGCAGGTCCTAGGCAACATGTTTTCAGACACCAAGAAAGGCTGACAATTCACCTGCATCCACTGTAACCTTGTGTCCTTTGAGGCATTGTCTGTATGTATATGGTTTGTAAGATAATTATCTGTGCATTTGTGTCCATATTAAGAGATATTTGTGAAAATGTCGATTTGATTAGCACTTTAGCTAAAGGTACACACACGCTAAGCTAAGTAGGCTAAACCAAACTCTTAAGTGAACCCCTAATTATATGGGTTGTGTCCTGTGTAGAACAAATATGTATGTGCTGCATTGAAGTTCCTTTCATGTGAATGATAACAATACAAATAAAGTTTAAGAAGAACAATAATGTGATTGCGTGGTTGCTATAGTAACTGTGGTTGTTGCTAGGTGGATACTAATGGTTGCTGAGGTGCAGCAGTTACATTCTTATGCCTCCAACTTTAACTTTTTAACTTTATGTGTGGGGACTTTCAGAGATTAACGTCTGGTTCCATGGACCACCGCTTTGAACGGTTCTGACTCACTGAGTGTTTCCAGAATGGAGCATTTCACACCAATGTGCAGCATGAAAGTGGCAGACACAAAGAGACACAACAAACTGATCAAGAAAGCTAGCTCTGTGGTGGGTGAGGAACTGGACTATGTGGAAACTGTGGCTGAAAGGAGAACATTGTCTAGACTTCGGACAATGCTGGCCTCCCACTACACAATGTTGTGGCAGAACTGAGAAGAACCTTTAGCCATAGAATCACCAGCTTAAAGTGCTCCACTGAGCGCCACAGGAAATCCTCTCTTCCCACCACCATCAGACTCTACAACTCCTTTCTCTGTCACTCATCCACACAATAATATATGCAATAGCCTGTTGCTTCTTGTTGTGTAATTTCTTACTAGGTTTAATATCATAATGTGTTTGACTATGAGCATTATTTTTGCTACGATGTGCAGTTGTCTTAGCATGTGCAATGTCATTTGCTAAATGGGTGCAATATTTTATGTGCAATAAGATACATGTGCAATATGACTGTCAATAATACTTATATACTACTGTTCTCTACTAAGTGCAATAACATACTCCAAACTACCATCTGTGTTGGTAGATTTCACTCAACTGTGTTTCTTATCTATAGTATTTATACCCGGGATTTGTGTATATACAGCTCCAAAAAAAATAAGAGACCACTGCAATTTATTTTTAAATCAGCATCTCTATGCGTATGACAACCATTCCATGCCAGTATCTGTTATAAACCTCATTCTGCTTTATGAGGTACTGATTAGGTGATCACCTGAATCAAGTCTTATTTAATGAGGAAAACTATTTAAAAAAACTTGTAATTAACACGCTCCTCTTGTAGTGTGACCAGTTGGATGGCAAAACACTACTACAAGTACATCAAAGGTAATTACTGCCATTTTGTTGAGTGAACAAGAGATTTGTTTTCTTTTCATTATTCAAGTTCTGTAAACACTCCATTTCTCTTATTTTAATGTATTGTCATTTCCTTTAAAATAATGGTTTAAAGAATATATTTTTTGGAAATCAGCAGAAATATTGTCAGCAGTTCTTAAAGGCAAAGCTGTTCAGTTCAATACTTGCACCTATAAAAGATAAAACCTGAATTTATATTAAATTTTTTTCTACAGATTTTTATTGAGATTTTATTAAAACTTGATGTTTAAAATGTTTCTTGTTTCTGTGTCTCTGTGTGTCTTTGCAGTCATTACATAAGCAATTTTCTCCAGGATCAAGTCAAGCCAAGTATGTTTCGACCATATACACACTGCAAAGTGAAATTACACTACATGCCTCCAGAACCATGGTGCAACACAAGAACAGAACAGAACAAACCATAACACCACAAGTGCAGACAGGACAAAAAGAGTGTGCAAGAAAAAGAAAAACACAAGAGCAACAGTACAACTGGATAAGATAAGATAACATTTAGTGCAGCCTAAAGTGGCTACAGCCTGGATGAATACAGTATTTTGAAAAGTACTGTATTCTAGCAGCAGAGAGTTGTGTGCAAAAATATAGAGGAGAAGTTACATGTGCAAAAAATACAGAGCAGAGTTAGACCTCATCCACTCGGACGTTCTGTGATGGTCTGCTGGCCTTGCCTGTGTTTCTGTCTGTTCTGTGTTTTGTGTGTCGTCCATGTAGGCGTGGCCACAGTCCATCTGGGGAATTGGTGACACCTGGCCCGGAGTCTCCAGCCCTTTAAAATCCCTTCCACCCTGCTATCCAGCAAAGCTTCTTTTGTTTGTCTCCCATATACTTTCTGACATCTGATTTGACTGTTTTAATAAATTATTTGTGCTTTAAATGCTGCATCCTTCATCTTTGCCATGACCTTGAGCCGGGACGTGACAAAATGGGGGCTGGTCCAGAATCTAGGGCTACGATTCTTGCTTTGGGTGCAAGAGGTCCCGGGATTTAGTGGCTCGTTTTTCTGGGGTTTTTTCAAATTTGTGAATGGCATGTTGTCATACGTTATGTCACGTGATAGTGGGGATTACCTTGGTGTGCAGTTGTGGTACTGGCGAAGCGGGAAGATTCTTTTGTTTGAAGCGACGCAGTTTGTAGCATTTTCTAGTTGACCTTTTGTTTAGTTTTATTTTGAAGCTTGACCTCTGTGCACAACAATTAAGGTAAGTGTTTGACTTAAGCACTGAGTTTTGGCAGGTTGTGCCCCTTGTTAGGCAAAGCGGCGTTGTCCCTTTTGAACTGTGTCGGGGTTGTGGTGAAAGCAGTTGTCTCGGGAGTGTATCCATGGGGTGAGAGGAGTCGCCAGTTTCTGTTTGCTTTTGCACTTTTTTTCCCACCGCAAGTAACTGCATGAAGAGCTAGGCTGCAGCTTAGGTAGGGTGTAGGGTGTTAGTTAGTTAGTGAGGCAGGCATTGCTTTACTTTGACCTTCAGTTTGGGGGGCTTGTGCATTAAGTCATGCACTTGCTTTGTTTAGTCTACTTAGCGTTGTGCCCAGTAGTATAATGCCGACGGTAGAAGAGTTCCTTGCTTCTCCGTCTGAGGACATATTAGATCAGTGCACTAAAGACCAACTGCTTAAATTAGCTGAACATTACAAACCTGAGGTAAGTAGTCAGTTTGTAAAAGATAAGGTTAAGGCAATTGTTAAAGATAATTTGATTGCTGCAGGGATTTTGGTCTAGCGCAAACCTGTTAGTTATGTTGTCTCTGTCTATCAGTGGAGGGTTTGAGTTTTGAACAACGTAAAGATCTGTTACAGATGGAGCATGAAAAGTATAAGGTAAATGTCGCAGTGTGTGATAACTGGCAAAGCGCAAGAGGCTTTCTAAGCGTTGTCGACTGAGGATAGTCCGGATTATGATAAGGTAAAATCAGCTGTGCTGAAGGCATATGAGCGTGTTCCTGGGCATCATGGAAAAGAGATTCAAAACAAAGCCATTTAGAATTTACTCAGGATTTAATAATTTATTTTAATCGCTGGTGTGCTTCCATTGAGGTCTCTGATTTTGATGGTCTCTGTGATCTGATTGTGCTCGAACAGTTTAAAAACTCTGTTCCAATATTTATATATCCACTCTGTACACATACATGCATATGCTCACTATGTACATACATATCTAAATGTACATATATACACCCTTTATAATACACATGCACATATTTTTACTTTATCGTATATTCCTAGATTGTATAGTGCACATTTGTATTTTCAATCTTGTTGCTTTTTTTTTCTGTCCACTTTCTGCTGTGACAATGCAAATTTCCCACTTGTGGGACTAATAAAGGTTTATCTTAGTAATTATTCTGTCAAGTGTTTACATGTGGGTCGTCTTTGTGCGTAGTTCTGCATTGAAAACATGAATCCTTATTCTTTGTTAAAACTAAGCTTCAATATTCTTGTTTTAAAAGTCCTCCCGATACGGCATTGTAGAAAGAAACAAGCATTGCTGTTGATACTGGGGTCACCCGCTTACCGCACAACGTCAGATCAAAGGGACGTTTTTTTGTGCTAATTGAAGACATGCGAGGATTTCCACAGAAGTTCTTTAACTACACTCGCATGTCAGTCTCTACTTTTGATTGTCTACTGTGACTGGAACACCACCACATAACACGCCTCTCAACAAATATGCAAGTGAGTGTTAGACCTAAAGAGAGGCTAGTTTCACCTTGAGGTAAGCAATATACTAAAACAATGAAGTGTGCATTCATTCCTCATTAATCTTGGTGATGTCATTAGCATGAACTTTCTCAGCTTTTATTAGTATTTTGTTTATAGACCGCTGTTAAGTAGTTCAGTTTTCCTTTTATGCGGTTCAACCATTTCAGGGGCTTACATAAAACCAACTGTGTAGCACAGAGACTAATTTTCTTAATCTGCCACAAAAATAGTTTGTATAAATGATATATATATATATATATATACATGTATACATACATATATACATATGGTTGAAGCACAACATGATAATCACAGTGAATATATATTTTGTATTTTAATCAATACTAATTTGTATGCAGTTTTTTCTAAGGTTTTTTGCAGCTGGGGAATCCTTTTCTTCCCTGCATTTCCAGTAACTACTGGGTAAGTCCACATTTGTAACTTTGTGGCCATAGATCTGAACACATGTGGAAGTGAAAAGGCATAGCACTCCAGTCTGTTGCACTCCCTGGAAAACAAAGACCAAGACACGCCATGCAGAGAAGAAAGGGTCTGAGATGGACATCATGGTGGCCATTGACTAAATGAGAGTATTCAAAGTCTTCAAAGATAGATAATGTATCTGGATTTCTGAAATCTCTGGAGGCAAACTTGTGACAACTACCAGATGACAAATTGGGTCTGGTGGTCATAAACATGCTTACTAGGTGTGGAGTTGAGAAAAAAACAATTATGCACCAAAGCGTGCCAGCATTTTGAAACTTTATCAACAAAGTTTTCTGATTCTGATTCAAACTCACTATTAACCTTTTTGTTTACACCTTAAATACTTGGACATTGTATTCCCTTTTAAAGAGGTGGGGGGCACTTTATCCCATAGAACCCTGGGGGTATTTTTCAGATTACATCTGCATTAATTCATTTCTAATATTAAAAGCCTTAAACAGTGTGTAATGTGGTGTAATGCGTAATTTCAAATTTTTTCAGCACAACCTAGCCAATATGAGAAGAAATATTATTTTAATAATTCAACACACAAATTTAACCAACTATTTGGACATGTTACACACACGTTATAATGAGTGAGTTTTCCCACACATCATCCCCCCTCTCTCACACACAAAAACAAACATTATATATAAGAAAACTACATTTCCCATGTTACTTTGCGGTTGTTCGAGTTATGCTGGGAAAGTGGTGCATGACCTAATGATTTGGAACTTGCAAACTAAAAGAAATGAGGTGTTCTGGTTATCCTCAAGTCTGCCCTCATACATTACTGTATATGAAAGCCACTAATTGGCAGAGGCTCACCTTAACAACCACATTAGACATTAGCAACCACCTAGAAACTCCATAGCAACTGCCTCGAAACTACTTAGCATCCACTTAAAAACTCCCTAGCAAACTACTTAACAACCACCTCCTAGACTATAGCAATCACCTAGCAACCCCCTTCCAAACATCTTGTATACCATAGCAACCACCTAGCAACAGACTAGCAGCACCTAGAGGTGAGCCTCCAACAATTAATGGCAATGGAGAGGAAAAAGGGATTGATGAAAGGGAAGAAAAAGAGGACTGTGTGTCATACCTTGATATCATGTATATCAGTGTTTCTCAAACTTATTTGTCCTGAGGACTGAATCCCCAGCATGGCCATGCATAAATGGCCCACCCACATGGCAAACCCTCATCCACACCCACCCCCCACCACCCCGTCGTGCATGAGCATAGACAGATAGATAGACAGATACATATTATCACTATAGACAGATTGTATTATTATTATGATTTTTATGGGTCTATGGCTATAAATAAAACCAAGAAACCTAGATTTATTTTCACTTTTTGTGGGTTTTTTTTTTATAACTATATTTTTGAACACTACCAAATGGTGCTGAACATGCAATCTGACTTTTAACATAATCACCCACATGGATTATTTGGGACCAAAAATGTTAAATCAACATTTTAATGTGATGGGTGTGTATCCTTTCTCACCACTAACTAGTTGAAACGATTCAGGCACGATGACAGAGCCACTCAGAACAGAGTTTAACCTGTTTCTGTACTGTCACTCTTCTCTGGATTGGTGAACAGGTCTAGTACCCATAGACAGATATAATGTATGTCTAGGGCAGGAACTCTGAACATTCTAGAATAATGAAAGGGCGGGCTGTGAAGTCGAGGGGGCGGGGAGTGGCATGCATTGACAGAAGTGCTGAGATGAGACCTGATCTGACTGAATTTTGATTGGTGCAGGAGCAAGGTTCCACAGACCAGCAGGAACCCTGTCATGGACTGGCACCAGTCCGTGGCCCATAGTTTGAGAAACACTGACGTATATGATCGGTGAGTTGCCCTGAGGTGCCATGTGCAGATGTTTGGTGAAGTATTAATGAGCAGAACTCCATTGTAATGGAATTCTACTGAGGAAAAAGGGATAAATGAAAACAAAGGAAAAGACAAGTGCAGGGCATGGGTGGGGGGGGGTGGGGGGGGGCGTTGAGAAGTGAGGGGATGTGGTCTGAGGAGACTGAAAGTTTCATCAATGCAGAGGGTAAGCTTCAGAGAGTCGTCGCCTGGTGCTACAGCGGAAGGGTGACGGGTGACTTAGATGGTACCTGTGAGAAGTTCAGCAAGAGCAGGAGAAGGCTTACAATAAAGCCATCCAAACTTGGATATTCTGGACCAAGAACAGGGTGTTCCTTCTAGTGCCCAACTCCAACTGTAAATCCCTTGCACGTTGGCATGACCCCTACATCATGGAATGTCGGTCCAGTACATTATAGTCTGTGAAAGCCCGGTAATATAGCACACACCAAAACTTACCACATAAATCTTTTAAAACTCTGGGTGGAACCTCTATCTCTAACCTCCCCTGTCTCAACAGTAGGCACCCCAGTGCCTGTCCATGTCCAGAGGACCTGATGGCCACACAGTGTCAGGAGCTCAATGAATTGGGAGATCAGTTCCAGGATGTGTTTTCAACGGAGTGGATGCATCTGTTTCAAAACATCAAAACACCCTCTTGCCAGGTGATTTGGCAGCACCCTAATTTATAGCCTGGCAGATGCCCACCACCAAACTATAGAGGAAGAGGTGGTATGAATGCTATGCGATTATATTGCCTGACCGATGGCAGAGTCATGTGTGCTTGCCCTAGGCTGTCACGGGCTGGGGGCCTGCCATCACAGTGGACCCCTCAAGTGTCAAGCCTTACACAGCAGAGGAGGCTTGTTTTAGTGCTTGAAATGCCCTCCCCGCAGCACTGGTTCAGTGCACTCTTTTCTGGCTCCCCCTTCTTCATCAGATCTAAAAGGGGAGAAGCTTAGTTCAAAATGGAAGTTAGGCACCAAACGATGTTAATACCAACCCTAGAAAGGCATGTACCTGACTATTGTGGGTGGGGTGGGGGCATTCTATTATGGTTTCAATGACCTCCGCCCTATATGACAGCCCAGGTATTGCGTTTCGATCAGCCCCTGATGGCACTCTTGGGGGTTTGCAGTCCTGCCTGCCTAATTTCCAACAGCCCTTGGCAAAGATGGTACACAATTCAATTCATTTCAATTTTATTTATATAGCGCTTTTTAAAACTAAGTTGCTTTACAGAGTCCAGGTCTGAGCCCAGAGTGAGTAAGCCAAAGGTGACAGAGATGAGGAAAAACTCCCTCAGCTGGAGGAAGAAACCTCAGGAGGAACTAAGACTCAAAAGGGGAAACTGTCCCCTTCAGGTCGACCCAGAGAGAAAGGAACGGGAATCCTTATGGGGATAAATAACAAGAGAAGGCCTTCAAGAAAAAGATTATAGACAGATAGGCCAAATATGGCTAACAAAGTGTCCATAGATGTAAATATTGTTGGAAGAGGACCTGAGAGTCTATAGTCCATAAACATCAGTATCAGGAGCAACAATTTCTGCTGGAAATTCAGGCAGTGGTTGACCCAGCTTGGGGAGTGTAATTAATGCAATCGCGTTTACACAGGCACACCCTTGAGCCTCCTGATGGTCAGGGGGGTGTCTTAATGGGTGAGCTCTTCGTTACCTGTTCATTATTGATTGGGCAGCAGGGGTCCCTGGCGTTTGGTGTTGTGCTGTAGTTCCTAGGTGCCTGGACAATGTTCACTCCTCCCTATGTCTAACATGAATAGTTTACACTTGAAGATGGAGATCCCTTGGGTTCTGGGCAGCCTTCATCCCAGGTGGTGTGCTGGGGTTCTGGTGCCTCGGGATGAGCAGTGCAGAGGATAGGTTTTGGGGAATGGCAATGGGAGGGCTTGAAGCTCGGATGGTATCGGCAGGGCTCTCAGCAGCGTGGGATGTCATTCAGACTCGACTCCCCAGAATGTTGCTCATAGGCCCTTTTATACCCACTATTCTTTTTATTTAAGGTGATCTGATCACATGACATGCACGAGGAACTATAAATGAAGCGTATCACCCAGTACATAAACAGAGAAGTGGTAGTTACACTTTACTCAATCATTGAGTCATGCTGACTTGTGCCCAGACCATTTCAACTGGTACTGCGAGTACTCCCAGTGGGAATCTCTACTCTCTAATGAGAGCATTTTCAGAGTAACTGCATGGTCTAACTGCTCTCCTGCATTCATTCAGCAGGCAGCAAAGATTGATGGGCTGGGCCGGGAGGTTGCGGGCTTGCGCCTTACTCACTACGAGCCACTAATAGCTTGCAGAGAGATTGTCCAGTTCAGGCAGCAGCTTGCGACTCTCAAACAGACTCTTCATGAGCTAGCCATTGCAGGCAATGGCCCAATCCTCCTCCTTTTCCTCATCTGTCTTTGAACCTCATATTGCCTTACCTAAGAAATGGAATGGTGTAGAAGGGAAGTCCAATGTTTTTCTCACCAATCTGGATTTGATTTTTAAGTTCTAACCCTCCAAAAATATACCACCGACCAATGGAGGATCGCACTTCCCGTCTTCCTCTTTATCAGACAGGCAGCAAAGTGGGGATTCTGACATCGGTCCTATCCAAAGTTTACCTGCCAGCACAGGGCCACCTTTCATCATCCTGACAGTGAGGTAGGGACCGACTCCCGCCTCTACCGCCTGCAGCAGGGAGACTGTTCTGTGAGCCGCTATGCTGTGGAGTTTAGGACCCTGGTGGTGCAGTCCGCCTGGGGAGACTCTTCTACAAGGATGGTCTTCTACAAGGGACTGGTTCCCCATCTGAAGGATGAGATCAATGGACGTGAGCTGCCTACCATCCTAGACGGCCGTATCTAATTTTCACCCTCACCCTGGAAGCCACTCAAGCTTTCCACCGCCTCTGCACCCTGTTTATAACTGCTCCCATCCTTCTTCATCCGGATCCTGCCAAGCTGTTCGTTGTGGAGGTGGACGCCTCGGATGTAGGTGTCGTGGCAGTCCTCTCTCAGCGAGATCCTTCCTGATGAGAGTCTTCTGATGGCTTTCCATGGCCGAAGACTTCAAGGAGTTTCATTGGGTGCGTGCGGTGTGCACCAGGGCTAAGAACTCCAACCAACCTGCCCTGGGGGAGCTCCAGCCACTTCCTGTCCCCCAGTGACCTTGGTCGCACAATGCCATGGACTTTGTCACCGGTCTGCCAAAGATGGGAGGAAAGGATACCATCTTAACCATAGTCGACAGATTCTCCAAGGCTGTGCACCTGGTGGCACTCTCCGGACTCCCGTCAGCTAAAACCACTGCCGAGCTGATATTAGAGCATGTAGTCTGTCTGCATGGGCTCCCCAAGTACATCATCTCAGACAGGGGTGGACTGGGCCAAAAAAATTTTCCCTGGCATTTTGGGGTTGAACGGCCCACCACATACAATTACGCATACCACCCATCTTTGTGCTCCCATGTGTGTGTATACTAACAAAGTAGTATTCAAGAAAAGTAGTGTTCAACAGAGTAGTGTTCAATAAATTGTGAACTTACTCAGTCAAAAATGATGGAGCTGAATCTATTAATGAATATTTGGGAAAGAAAGGGAGAGCATTCTGTATGTGTGCACACATGACAGAGTGAGAGAGAGAGAGATTTTAAAAAGTGTGGATGTCTTTCATATTTGTATATTTTTCAAAGTTGCCTTCTACTCACCCAACAACCAATAATAGATCATCAACTGCTGTTTCACTGTTAATGTTGATGAATGGTGGCTAAAATAATTGTTCTCACTTTCAACAAGACTTTCAATTTAGTTCAGCATGGAAGACATAATAGAATTAACTTAAATGTCTATTGTTTTAGCCAGCGTACACAATGTGTTATAAAAGGCTGTTCTCCGCATTTGGGCTCGCCAACCACACCACCCTGGGCTAACAGCTCTAGCCAGTGTTCCTGATTTGATTGGTAGATCCTTGTCAGCTGTGGCTCATGCTGTGACACCTCCCTGGCACACTTCAGAGCAGAGCAATTGCTGTCCGTGGTGCTTTCAACCCGGCGGAGGTGTGTATAAGGTCACTGTCTGTTCACTCCCTCTGTTGTAGGCAAGTGATCAAGTGTCGCGGCAAAAGTGCTGACTTTTAGGTGAGAGAAGCACTCTAAAGAAGTACAAACGACTGTATTTTGCTATAATAATCAGAAGTCAGTTT
>JBBJLS010029678.1:0-14576 GCA_037577275.1 Bryconaethiops microstoma
AGGTGATCAGTAATCAGTCCCTCATAAAGCAGAATGAGGTGCTTGTGTAGGAGTTTAACAGACACTGGACTGGAATGCTTTCACACTCAGAGATGCTGATTTAAAAATAAAGTGGTCTCTTTTTTCTGGAGCTGTACATTTACCTATGTTTTATATAAAAAATTTAAATTTTCTGTCTTAATTAAGTCAGTTTTACTACGTTCTCTTTCGGAATAAGCAATTATATCAATTATATACTACTATAATGTTAAGTATTTTGTGATCTTAATAGCTAATGTTAAATTTTTTAAAGTGTATACCAACAATATTTCTAAATATATGTCATATATAAGTTCACGGACTCTTTACAGTGTTGGTAAATGGAACCAGACGTTGTGATGATATAGGCACGAAACAGCCCTTTTTCAAACGTCACGTGAACCCACTCATGTCTTCTGAGCTTTTATATGTACATTGAAGGTAAATGAATGGTAAATTGTAATAAGTGGGGGAAAAAATCTTTTTTCTTCAATGACTATTTCGCCTTAACTTTTAGAACACAAGCAGCACAGATTTGTTCCGGCAGTTCAGCAAATGGTAAATTGTCATCATTTGGCCAAATATATCCTTATATGGAAGTCCCCCCCTGTTTAAAATGACATCACACCCAAATGAACATAAAGAACAAAAATGAACGCATTTTATTTTAGGTTTTATAAACAAAAGGCTAAAACAGAAGCAGACTTCTGGTTCCATTCAGCTCGACTGTAGACCATCCAAATAAATAGAAGCTGTGAAATTTCTGTTAATAATCTCAGACGGCGTTCAATCATGGTTTGTCCTTATTTTCAGTACAGTAGAAATAATCCCAACTGTCCTCTGAGGAGGCGTCCAAACATTTTCTACTAATAAAATTAAGTTGTTATTCATTCATTTTACCAGAGCTCAGTACGTGTATGTGCTGCTACATCATCAAGTACCTGAAGCTCTGGTCTTTCATGACCGCTTTCATCATCTTTTCATGGATCCAGATGAAGTAGAATTCTTCCACCTGCGGGAGTAGATCCCAACATTTATTCACTTATACGCTACTCGGCAGGGCGTTCAGCAACCAGGAAGGCGTTAATGGAAGCGAATGTGCATAAATTACTGTAAATCTATTCTTTATGTGTGGCTGTAACTGGATCGTGCAGATGGGATGGGGAGTCTCGCTGGAATGAGTGAATAAAGTCCCAGAATGACAGGCAGAGTGATGCGAATGCTTGAGCGCTTTTTGGGCTGCTTTTTTTTCCCTCCTCTTTATTTTTCTATCCTTTTACCTCACGACCTACTTTTAAAACACGTCTGCTTCAGTGACACTCTCTTCCCTCCATTCCTTTTTCATATTCTTCTTCTTTCCCCTCTCTCTCTCTCTCTCTCTCTTTCTCTGAAATTGCTTTCTCTTGCGCTGTCCTCTGTGGGGGGGGTCAGTGGGAAACGGACGACACGGCCGAATATGTGAGTACGGAGACGCCGAGCGCCTGCTGTAGTCAGAAAGCACGCGGTGTTGCATCACCTCCAGCGCTCAGAGTGGACACGGCCGGCCCGGCCCGGCCCATTTAAACAGGCTTTAAAGCCACGGCTGGGGTGCTATTGGGCTCTTTGATATACGCCGAGCGCGCTGTACCAGCGAGAACGCGCCGTTGATGACATGCCAAGAGGATGATGCAATGCCAAGTGCTCGTTAATGCCTGACCATATTTCGTGTGTGTGTGTTTGTGTTTGTGTGTGTATCTGTCATGTGCCTTTTTTTTGCAGTGGTGCTGTGAAGTGTTGTACTGTGTTTGTATTGTGTTGATGGGATCAAAATATATGCTCAAGGGGCGAACAGTGGTGGGAGTGGTCGGGGGGTCATATTGTGCTGTTTTATTATTAGTCTTCTGTTCTGCTTTTGTGTTGCATGTTGTTTTGTTTCACTCTGTAATGTGTGTATATGGTAGAAATGACAATAAAACCTACTTGACTTGATCACAGTATTTGAAACAAAGAGTTAAAAGTAATTCCCCCAAAATATCCCAAATGAAGGGTATTATAATGAATTCAGAACATTTTAGAACCCAGATGACTTGTTTTCAGAAGGTTAGAAAAAAGGTTGGTCTAGATCAGTGGCGCCCAAAGTAGAACCCACAGGTCTGGGACACTGGATTGGTCCACTAGAAAGCTGCCCTTCCCACTCCTCCAGCCAATAAGAAAACACAAATTTTAATACTGTCTGCTTTTTTAAAGCCTTTTTCCTTTTAATTTGTTATTTTTAAGTACTTTTAGAACCAAAGCACATAGTACAATGCTATAATAATGATCTAATGGAGCAAAGAGGTTCGCTCTGTTGAGAAAAATCTTTCCACTGAGTTTAAAGGCAAGGCAATGTGCCTGACAGGATCGTGCAAAAGTTTTGACGCCCCTCATCAAGTTGCATGCGTAAAGAAGTACACATCCTCTACAGGGGACACATTTCTGCACATTTTACTGCGGTATTAATGTTTATGTGCTGAAGAACGAAAAAAGTCATAATGTGGTCTGGCCTAAAGTTATGTTTTTATATTTTTTTTAATACATTGAACTAAATAATTTGATCCAAAAATCAACAAAACCTGTCATTTGAATTGTGAGGGGTCAAACTGTATGTGGGTAAAGTATTTAAAGACAGTTTTTCTGCTTAAATAGGCAAAAATAAAGTTAATAAAGATAACTCTTGGGGCCCCTGGCCCAAGACAGAATGCCGGTGTTGAAGAACTCTGGATGTGTTTACAGAGTAGTTTTTTTTTTTTAATTATTATTAAAATTTGGTTTGCATGAATTCCCCAATTCACCCAACAATCCTAAAGAACAGCAGTGATTGGACAGGAGACTTTCAGCACACAATAAAACATTACATTACATTACATTACATTCATTTGCCAGACGCCTTTATCCGAAGCAACATACAATACGAGGAAAACCATTCTGTAATTGGCTCGAGGCTCATTTGCATATTTGTGACATCAATGTTCCGAAGGGCAGTACTATAATAACCATCAGCACCATCCACAGACGGTTCCTGTTTCTGCCCATCCTCCCACATTCCTATTGATCTTAGGCCCCAGCTTTCGCAGCAACTACAGAAAATAATGGCTGACCGAAAGTGCGCGCGCACAGATTAGCAGCCGATCCGCGGAAATTCGTTATTCAGCCGAGCTGTTTGCTCAGGCTTCCCCTGTATTAATTCCCCTCGCACGTTTTCTAGAAGGTTCACGGGAGAGAGAGGGAAGCCTGAGGACTCGCCGTCTGTAATGAATTGGTGTTAAATATCAGCGCATGAGTAGCATGCAAAGGTGGATCTGGCGTTTGGAATTGATTCTGCCTGTTCGGTGTGGGTGCGCCGCCTTCTGAGGAATTCAGACATATTTCTTAAAGCTAAAATTCTAAATAAAACCAGTCATTAACTCATTCATATCCATGCTTATAGTTTAGTAATTCATCTTAAGCCTTATTATCCTGTTGCTGCTGTGAATTTGGTAACTTCACGCTTTGATTCGGATTAGTTCTATCAGGTTTAATGATGTAATTTGATTAGTTGTTGGGTTCAGGACACAGGTTAAAATCGGTTCTTATTGGTTGGTAAAAACTACACAGTGCAGATTCATACTGCATTAATAACATTCATCAGTTACTATTGTGAGACTGTAAAAACTCAGTGCAAATTCATGCTGGATTAAAATCACTCCACAATTAATACTGTTAGACGGTAAAAATTACACACTGCAGATTCATACTGGATTAAAATCGTTTAAATTACAGGAGCTCCCCGATTTGAATAAGGCTGAAAAAATATATATATTATAGTTACAATATTATAGTGATTAACTGAACCTCAATAAAAAGAAAAGAGGCAGTGAAGAAAAGCATTTTGGTGCTGAAGGTCTTCCTCAGGCCTGGAGAAATGTGTTATTGTTTTTTTTTCTGATGCTGATTCTGAATGCCGACTCTTCCTCCTGTCCCTGAACTGCAGGAGATGGTCATTGGAGGCCTGCAGCCAGACACCACCTACTCCATCACCGTGGCAGCCTATACCACCAAGGGGGACGGCGCTCGCAGCAAACCCAAGCTGGTGATGACCAAGGGAGCAGGTGAGCTCTAATGGGGTCATGATGACACACACCCTGATCTTTGCACACTGTAAAATGAGCCCCAGGGAACCTCACTGTGATGGAAAAATGAGCAGTGAATGGAACATAATCTTTGGTGAGGGGGGAAAAACAATAAAGGGACCTTCTGGAACTGCTGGTGTGAACTGTAGGGCTGAGCAACAGGAGATGTCAATAATAACCAGATGCATTTCTGTGAAAATTTGCAGTGTGGTTGCATGGGTTCTATAAAACA
Source organism: Bryconaethiops microstoma (assembly GCA_037577275.1). Lineage (NCBI taxonomy): Eukaryota > Metazoa > Chordata > Actinopteri > Characiformes > Alestidae > Bryconaethiops > Bryconaethiops microstoma. The sequence continues at coordinate 4,378 of JBBJLS010029678.1, forward strand.
GTGTTAGGACATTGGTATTATGGGCAAAAAAAAAAGTTTATGTTAAAATGTACTTACACCATGGATTTGACCTTCTGATTCAGTGTCTTACTGCTGAACCACTGAGGGAGCGCTAACTTGTCATCTCTTAACAAGCCATTTATGGTTAAGGACTGCTGTTATGATTACTCTGCATTAAACTACAAGAAACAGTGACACATGTCTATTTTATAACTGACCTGAGCATTAAAGTCTTGAAGTCTGTTTGAGTTGATAATTGGCCCCTGATCAAAGATGTGAAAGCACTGCACTGGATATTAATGTACATTTTGACATTGGAACAGTTCAAAAATTCTGCACAATCCGAGGAGAAGTGGGATCTTTTCTGGCTATAAAAAGAATAATAAAAATAAAACTTAAGAAGAACAGTGTTATTGCTGATGCAGCTGGTGGCCTAGTGGTTAGAGAGTTGCCCCTACAATCAGAAGGTTATGGGTTTGAATCCCTGGACTGTTAGTGACACCACTGAGGTACTCTTGAGCAAGGTACCGTCCCCACACACTGCTCCCTGGGTGCTCCTCGTTGTTGAAAAAAAGTCATTCGCTTTTTCGATTTTTACTTAGAACTGAACTAATAATTGTTTGCAGAAACCCCCGCAAATTTGTGGAAATCACAAAAATCCTCCTTGCTCTTTTTATGGCAATATACAATTTCTCATGCATTTTAGTGCAAAATTATTAAGAAAAATATATAGTACTAATTTGGTAACATAAATATTAACGGAAATTCAGCTACATTTCCATATAAAATATAACTGTATACATTTTTTTGTTTGAAAGTAGCCAATCTGAGAGCGTTATTCATTTCTCCTTGCTGCTGATTGGTTGCTGCCCTGTGACGCATCTCTGGCATCGTTCCCGCATCCATCGTTCCCGCATCAGAACAGTTGACTTCTTTTTTTTTTTTAAGGTTAATGTATTAAGCTGAGTTTAAAATGAAATTCAAGTGTTTTGGGAGCATATTTCGAGGCATATTTAGGGTTTAGGCTATAAAAATAGGCATTTATAGACATTTTTTTTTAACCACATCACAAATTTGCGTTTTTTCACAATTCACGGGCGCTCTTGGAACATAACCCCTGCGAATTTTGGGGGTTTACTGTAGTCTGTTGTCTGCATCTTCCATTCTTAAGACTGATCATCTAGCTCAGGCCCGTACTCTGGAGCTCCGGAGCTCGCTGCCTTAAAGTGCTGCCGCAATCTGCCTCTAGCATGACAGGTGTGTCTGTGCCAATCGCAAGTGTCAGTGTATGACGGCTCCGCCACATCTGCCTGTCAGTCTGTGCACACATCGGCTCTGACTGGTGTGGCTCGGCCAGAAACTCCATCTCTCAAAGAAGGGAACGTTGCCCCCACGGTCCCTCAGAACCCCCAGCCGTCCTTTTCTCATTTCTGAGGCTGTGGCGAAAGAGCTTAAATGGAATAAATAAATTAATAAATGGAGCGAATAAGAGAGAAAGCAGAAAACGGACTTAGCCCTTCTTAGGTAAAGAGCATCATGGTCTTTCATGTGACAGCGGGGCAAAGGGAGCTTGGCCAATGGGGGCCGCAGAGGAAGAACTCCAGGCACTTTCATGCTTCATTTCGGGGACATTGTGATGTCAGACAACTTAAGCTCGCGCCTCGTCTCATTGATAAGGTCCGACCCCCTTTCAGGCGATGATGGACCCTCCGTGGCACGCTAAGCGGCAAGTGAAAAAGAGGCAGTACCCCTCCTCCTCCTCCTCCTCCTCCTCCTCACTGCTGCCTGTGGGAGATAGGCTTCAGAGCTCCATACACTCATGCTAATACATATACTCACTCATTCACACACACACACACACACACACACACGCACACACTAATACATACACATGCACACTAATACACACACATGCTAATACACACAGACACACACTAATTCATACATGTTAAAAAAAGACACATTCTAATGCAAATATTCACAAACACAGTCATTTAATATGCATATGTACTGTAATGCACACGCAAGCCAATGTACACACCTCCTAGTACATACACATCCTAATATACACACATGCTAATATACATACAGCATATCGCACACACACGGCAATGCCCATATGTGCTAACACACACACATTCTAATGCATGTACACCATAACACCCATGCTTATGATTAGGTTGACATCTCAGCTGTCTAAAATTCCTGGGCACTCAATCTACATCAGTGAATGCTGGGACAAGGAACCAGACCCCGAACCCCAAAAAGTCGTGTTAAATATAAGTTAAATTCATCAAATAAATAGTGAGAAGTTGTTGTCAATAAAATGTAATTTGACCAATGGTGACCAAACCATTGTATTGTGTATTGTGAATATAATTCATTTAACTAGATTTCCCGAGAATAAAAAAAAGTTTTGTTGTACTGATTTTCATGGAATCGGACTCGGAGGCAACTCCTGAATTTATCCCGAGGGAAATTCTTTTGTCATAAACATGTTCAGTGCAGCAACGGGAACAAGAGGAATAAAGATATTCAATAAGAATTTAAAAGAACCGAACAGTAGAATAGTGCAAATATAATATCAAAATAACTTTAACAGAGTCACAATAACAATATCAGATAAAATAAAATAAAATAACTATTAGTTCAAGTGATTCTGAAAAGTGACACAGTGCGCAATGAATAAATAAAAGAGAGTAGCAGCATGTGATGGGGGATGAGACAAACATTCAATAACATACATATGAGTAATATTGCATGATTTGAGTGAGAACCATGTAACATTAGTATTAATCCTGAGAAATCACCTACAGAGCAAGGAAAAGTTGTACTGTCTGATTGCCACAGGTAGGAAGGATTCTGCATTTAGAGGCGATGAGTCATTTGCTGCGTGTGCTCCGATGGCCCATCATGGAGGCGTCATGGGGTGAGAGGGGTTGTCCATGATACAGAGCAGCTTTTTTAGCATTCTCCTTAATTAAGGCTCTTCTAATTGGAAGAAGTGTCTCCACAAATACCACCCGGTCCTGCTTATATAGCTTCAGAATCACAAAGAAAACCCGTATTTCTGATGTTTGTAAAAGTAATGGGTCCCTATGTAATATGTCAATGACTGATAATGAAAAATCAATATCAATGACTCATCATGGCCTTTCCCCTGATTCAGTGGGTGTGATTTTGGTCAGTGTCCAGTGGTCAGTATGGCCTGTATCTGTATCCCAGTACTGTGAGTGAATGATGACAGACAGGAGTGATGGGAAAAGACTTGAGGTCAGTTTCCTGTTCATGAATTAAGATAAGATCAGATAAGCCTTTATTTGTCCCACAAGTGGGAAATTAAGTCTAGTCTTACACTGCACATCAATACCAATGACGTTTCACCTTTGAAATCAATTAGTCTAGGCTTAAACTTAATCTGGGTATGGGAAACTGGCCCTGAGGGGTCAGTGGAGAGCTGCTAATTGCTGTGTGTGTACCCTCTGCCAGTCAATGTATGTGTGGAGACACTTCTTCCAATTAGAAGAGCCTTAATTAAAGACTTGGAGCACTACTCAAAGGCCCTATCCTCTATAAATAAAGTTAACAGAAAAAAACACCCATTAAACATTATAGTTATTATATAAGGTCAGTATTATTCATTTTAGTAGTAGTATTCTAATAAATATTTTTTTTTCTTGGTAGTAACAATGTAACAGTTATTGCTGTTATTGTAGTAATACCATAAGTATACTGCTTCCATTAATTTCGTTTAATATTATTTTTTATTTATTTATTATTATTATTATTATTATTATTATTATTATTATTATAAGTAGTAGTAGTATCGATATCATTAGTAGCGTTAGTATTGTCATGGTTAGTATTGTTATTATTAGTAGTAATAGTAAAATTACAGTTATTGTTTATATAAGTGGTAGCAATGTTATTATGTAATGTTAATTATTGAAAATAAGTTATTTCAGTGAAGAACATTACTTCCATTATTATGGTTATGACAGCAATAGGATTATTATTATTATTATTATTATTATTATTATTATTATTATTATTATTTATTTATTTTATTTATTTTTTTCCCAGACAGAGCCGAAATGGGCGTGGTCTGTATTTCCACTCAGAGGAGTGTGTGGAGTCTAGCCTGAGCTGTGGGGAAAGGAGGCTAACACACACACGCGCGCGCTCACACACGCACACACACGCACACACACTCTGTGGGCTGTGAAGACATGCTGGAGGCTCCTCGGGTTCCCGTCCTCCACACAGCTGGGTTATGAAGGAAGTTGTGTGCCCCTCGGGCTGACGACTGTGTGGGACCCCCGGAAGGAGGAGAGGTTTTAATCTGGAGGTCAGACCCCAGAGGAAAGTTGAGGAGCAGATGGCATCGATTGAAGAGTTTGACCCGCTCCACAGCAGCGTCCCCGCCACCAAGATAGAAGTTACAGCTTCGTGCAGGTAAGTCCACACAAACGGACTTTAACCTGCCTGTCCGAGAGCTGCACTCTGAGGGGCGTCCAACTCGGAGACCATACAGAAAGCACCTCGAGCTGCGTGATGCTGCGTGTCCCCCCAGGCTGACCAGCTGCAACCACTGGTTTCTTTCAGGCAAATCATTAATATGGGCTTTAATAGGCTGCCTTACTTTAGTCTGAGACTAATTTCAAAGAACTCCAGTATATAATAAAACAGCATATTCATTTATAATTATTGTATTATTTAGTACGCTTTATTGTGGTCCTGGAAGATCCCTCTCACCCGCATCACTAGATGAATGGGGGGCTAAGCCTTTACCAGGGAGGTCTTGTGGTCAGGGTGTGGATGACAGTTTTTTTTGTCGGCTGGTGTTCTTGTAACTTTGGAGATGTGATGGCATGGCTGGAAAAGGAATAACAACCACAGATGGTTTAAATGAATAATGCACATTTATTTAATGGGGTTGATAGCCTTTTTTTTTTTTTTTTTTTTTTTTGGGGGGGGGTGGGGGGGAGGGTTAAAACACCCTTGCCCTGCTCTGTACAGGTTCTCCCTGCCCCTGCTGCACACCCACTTCAACACAGTTAGGGTTCGTTAATTCGTTGGATCAGGTGTGGTGGGAGCAGGGAGAATGTTGGGAACCAGTGTTGTAGGCAATATTCCACTATTCAATGTCTTACATATCATATAGGCACTACTTTAGAGGGCAGTTCAATAACACACACACACACACACACACACACACACTCACACAAACACACAGGTTGTATAATCTCCCTAGAAAAGCAATGACACTCTGGTACTGCTGCGCATGAGCCTCAGGTTTCCTTGTATCAACACCTGACCTCATTAATGCTCTCGTGACTGATTGCAGTCAAATCTTTGCAGTGATGTTGCAACATTTAGTGTAAAGCCATGCCAGATGAGTAACGGCTGCATGAAAGGGGGCCGGGAGACACTCCCCTAGTAAAGGCAGGAGCAGGTGTCCACAAACTTCAGGACTTGCAGTGTTTTCAGCAACGTCATTCCTTTTTCTTCTATACATGTTCAGCAAAAATCCAGCAAAACCTACCATTCTTCCACAATAAAGGGCTTAAAATTTGCTCTGTCCAGTCCTTGGCTCTGTCCAGCATCCTGGACAAGGATGAAATCCCCCTGGCTGACCGCTGTTGTCACACCTGACCCTTTTGTGCTGAACTCGGACCAACTTTCCATGCCCACACGCTAGCCATCCTTTCTTACCTACATCATAACCTTTATCCATGATGAGAAGGGAAAAAAAAAACAAAAGACACAGTGCTAATCTCAGATCAGCTTTAAATGGCAAGTGCCTGGCTGACCTCCGCTCTCGCTGCGCCTCGTCCCCTCACTGGACAGACGCAGCTGGCGCCATCCGCCAGCCCAGCCTTTTATCCCCTTTTGAATAATGAATGTGTTGACTGGTGATGCCGCCTTTGTGTTTGCATAAGGCCTTAACTTCACTTGGTGCGTTCCCTGATGTCGCAGGGAGGCTTTTTTTCCCCCTCTCTGACAGAAGACACAGATGCTCAAAAGAGTGCCCGCTGAGTTTCAAGACAGAAATGGTGTTTATTGGATTGGGACGGTAGTTATCATGAAAGTTCGGCATGCTCAGAGCCTTTGACTGAGGATGATACGTCACAGTGCGATTACATTTGATTCTGCTGGGGGTGAAATCCATTTCCCTTCCCTTTTGTGACATGTCGTTTTTTATTTTTTAAAGATGCAATCTGTTTCAAGCAACAAAATTGAGACCCTGACACTGAACTAGATGTGCAACTGAAGGACGGAGTCAGAGCAATGCCTCCCACTCAATTATCCCACTTGTATATAAAAAAAATTAAGGTGTCTGAAGACAGCTATAAGACCATGAGCGGGGCGGTGAGTTGATTTTGGGTAAGGGGTGTTCTCCCTGGAATAAAATCAATGTTATGAACCACCTCAGGTGACTTATTGCTATTATAAAATGCAACATAAAATATGATAAAATGCAAATTTTCTGTAAATAATGAAACTGAATGCAGTTATCAGTTAGCCAAATAATTGGCACGCTCTCATGGGCCATTAAAGGAGGGGATCAACTTTCAATTAATGTTGTAAATTGCTGTTTTAGTTTTATATAATAATAAAAATATATTTAGTGTTTAATGCAGAAATGTTCACTTATAGTTTTAGAGCACCAAATTACCGCCACAGGGAATATGGCCTGGCCAGAGCAAAAATATTATCAGAAGATTTTTGCTTGAATTCCTGAGGAGAGGAAAGGGACTGAAGGAGATAGAGAAAGAAAAAATAAAGAAATGATTACAGCCACTGTATCATTTTAAACAATAAAATGCAAAAATGTGACGAGCAGCGAGACTCTATTAACCATAGCATTTTATCTAATAATAGTTTATTATTAATGACTGGACAAATCTGGAAAATCAAAAGAGTGAAGTGAGGAGAGTAAAGAATTAAATGGAAGGGCGGGAACAGTAGGAAGACAAGTGTAGAAAAGAGGAGGCGAAAGATTCACTGACCACAGTGGGCTTCTGTGTGATTTTCTGACACGATTTAATACCCAATTTTATCAGTCGGCCTTCACCGACTATAGTTTATAGCAGTGCTGCATCCACCATGATCAAAATACATGAAACCTCTTTCATTTTAGAGATCAAAATATTAGATATTTCAATGATATTTTGACCACCAAACTGGAAATGTCCCTGATTTTCCTTTCAGAAATCTTGTCACCTTCATTTAGCTATGCGGCAGTTAGCCAAATAATTGGCAAGCTCTCATGGGCCATTAATGGAGGACATCAACTTTCAATTAATGTTGTAAATTGCTGTCTTAGTTTTACATAAAAATAAAAATATATTTAGTGTTTAATGCAGAAACGTTCACTTATATGTAGTTTTAGAGCACCAAATTACTGCCACAGTGATAATGCGCCCATATAGAACATTCACATATTATATAACGACATACCATATTCTTTCGGTTTCGTTTTGCAGCGTTAGAGTAAATCATTGTTGGTTTAAACTGATCCTAAAACTAATAACACTATTAATTGAGCAATTTAGAGAAGGGCTAACAGATGAACCCGTTTTCCTGGGACGCTCCCCATTTTTGGTGTCCTGTCCTTTTGCTGGAGCCTTCCCCAGAAATGTCCCCATTTTTAAATGTGGAATTAAATTCACCAGAAAGAAAGGCTGGGTGGAAGGGTAGCTGTCTCACGGTGTGCTTGTTTTGGCCAGCGGAGGGGGCTCCTCACTATAGTAGCTTCATTCCACTCTTTCTTTACTAGTAACCGCCTGCTCACATAGTTTTTGAGAAAACTGCTGTGTAAAATTCAACCAGAAACTAGCCGGTGTCACATGAATCCACAACATCACCATCTTCAAGCCAGGAGGTCACCCAGGGTCAGAATTAGGGTTTGGTTTAAGGGACTCAGGAATCGTAAAACCAGGTGATAGGGAGCTGATCTGTAGCCCTGCAGTCTACTTGGATGTAGCTCCCAGATGTTACTGCATCATTTTAATTAATATACGTACACTATATGCACAAAAGTATTGGGAAACCCCTTTTTTTGGGTTTGGGCTAGACCGCTTATTTCCAGTGAAGAGCAATCTTAATTCTTCAGCATACCAAGACATTTTGGACAACATCATGCTTCCAACTTTGTGGACACAGTTTGGGCAGGAACCTTTTCTAATCCAGCATGACCGGACCGCACAGAGCCCTGACCTCAACCCCATCCATCACCTTTGGGATGAACTGGAACGGAGATTGACATCCAGGCCTTCTCGTCTTACATCAGTGCCTGGCCTCATAAATACAGAATGAATGTGTACAAATTCCCACAGAAACTCCAAAATCTTGTGGAAAAAATTCCAAGAAAAGTAGAATCTGTTATAGCTGCAAAATTGTAGATGGGGAATATGGCCTGGCCAGAGCAAAAATATTATCAGAAGATTTTTGCTTGAATTCCTGAGGAGAGGAAAGGGACTGAAGGAGATAGAGAAAGAAAAAATAAAGAAATGATTACAGCCACTGTATCATTTTAAACAATAAAATGCAAAAATGTGACGAGCAGCGAGACTCTATTAACCATAGCATTTTATCTAATAATAGTTTATTATTAATGACTGGACAAATCTGGAAAATCAAAAGAGTGAAGTGAGGAGAGTAAAGAATTAAATGGAAGGGCGGGAACAGTAGGAAGACAAGTGTAGAAAAGAGGAGGCGAAAGATTCACTGACCACAGTGGGCTTCTGTGTGATTTTCTGACACGATTTAATACCCAATTTTATCAGTCGGCCTTCACCGACTATAGTTTGTTGCAGTGCAACATACACCATGATCAAAATACATGAAACCTCTTTCATTTCAGAGATACAAATATTACATATTTCCATGATATTTTGTCCACCAAACTGGAAATGTCCCTGATTTTCCTTTCAGAAATCTTGTCACCTTCATTTAGCTATGCGGCTGTGCAACCACACAAAAGAACAGCAGGACTAATATGCATGGGTATGTGTGTCTGTTTGTCTGTCTGTATGCAAGAGAGTGAGAAGAAATTAAAGCTGATGATATGTATTTGCACGTATAGAGTGATTAGGCTGGACATGGTAGAGCTAACTGTTGAATAATGGACAGAAAAATCAGCCTACGGAAATCATGATTGTTTGGAGAATGGGAATTCCACGTTGGCCTCTTTTTTCAGCCCTGAACAATTCCAAACCTTCCTGTGTACGCGTACATAGTGTGATGAGAGAACGTTTCTACATGGACCACCGTGGTGACTCTCAGCTGCTACGTTGAATAATTCTAAAAAGCTTGCCCAACCCAGCAACTGTTGCTATGAAAGAACACTTTTGTGGGCGGGGCATGTTCAATTAAAGGTTTTCCTTGATTGTGCCCAAGTCGAGTACCATTTAGGAACCTTTCTTTGTGAGAGAGTTTAGATAAATACAGCAAAAGCTCAAGTCACTAATCAACAATCTCAATAATTTATTGTGGTTTTGAGCTCTGGGAACAAGTTACCAGACAGGAATCCTAAAATATGAGCCTATAAGTGTTTTGAAACAAACTTGTATAAATGTCGGAGATGAATGTGGGCTCTATTTCCCCTCAGGCATTGTGCTGCCAAATTGTCAAAGCACTTCGCAAGGGAAGCCAATTCATCAAGCTTGTTTGTTGCTGTCATCACGGGGCACACCAGATGCGATCCTGCCTCCCTGTCACTCAACATGGGGTGTTTGGAGGAGAATCAGAATGGGCAACATGGTGCCAAATCAAGCTACAAACTTGTAGCAGATCCCTGATTGGTTTGATAATGAAAGTTCTAGACTGGGTACTCATTCATGATGATTAAATGGGAATTACACAGATTTTCTGCATAATCCAATGGTTTATACAAAGTCATTCAAAGTGTTTTGATGTGAAATGGTTCGTTGTAGAGACAGACCCTTTACTGACATGTGATTTTTTCCAGTGGTGGTGAATGGAACCAGGAGTATTTACTATATAAATGTCTAGTGAACCTTCACTTGCCTTCAGAGTAGGGGTGTTCAATATAGAAAAATTGATATCATGATATTTTTTGCCATTTTTACGATAACAATAATTTGACAATATTTAAAAAATTCCAAAAACTTATTTTGTACCTGCTTTCTGTACGGAATACAATATTTACTGTACTTTACTAATGGTACATA
>JBBJLS010029698.1:0-14575 GCA_037577275.1 Bryconaethiops microstoma
ATACAAGGAGACATACACAATAGGATACCGGGAATTTTGGTGTTGTGTGTGGTGGGTGTGTGTGTGTGTGTGTGTGTGTGTGTGTGTGTGTGTGTGTGTGTGTGTGTGTGTAGGGGGAGTAATTAAAATATGTATATATATATATGTGTGTGTGTGTGTAAAAATCATAGTCCTTTTATTTCTATCATTTAAATTTTTTTTACGTGGCCGTAAATGACAGATGTCTGTGCAGCATTACGTCCTCACTAAAGTTGCTTGGTGAATGTGTGTTTAAGGCAAGGTGCAGCTCGTTATCATTTTAGATGTTTTGCATTTCTCCCGCGCGTTGTTTTTCATTGCCATGGAGTCACCCTTCCTGTCTGTGGATCCTGCTCCACTCGTTTGATTAAAAACTTTTACAAGGCTTAAAGCTGTCTGTCAGTAAGCACATGTGTGTAAAGTGGCGGTTTAATGTTGCCATGATGTGGTTTCTTTATTTTGCTTATTGAAAAAAACACTGTGACAGATAAGATTGTAACTTTAGTAACCTGTCTGTTCTTTACTTTCCAAGAATGATTTTAATGCAAACTCCTTCATTCCTCTTTACTGCTGTGGTTATTGTGGGTTGCTATAGGACCAACTCGTTCTATTCTTGGTACTTCGCTTTTTTAAATATGTGGCAAAAAGGGACTCTGTTCACATTAATTTGATCTTTTTTGCCTTTTTCTAGAATTGCCAGATTATTGTCTGAAGCTGAATCATTGGTCTTACCCTTCTATTTTGGGCTTGCTGGTTTATTTTGGGCTTGACGGTTTATTTTGGGCTTGCTGATTGACTTCCCATTCCATACGCTGCTCTGGCTGCTGTGTGTTTTGGGCTTGGTCTTTGTCTCGTGTTATTGATGGCATTTTTGTGGCCTGTACACGCCCAGTTCCTTTAAGTCTTTTGAGGCGTTCAGTGCGTGCCACTATATTTGCAGTGATATGAGGCTTGTTCATATTCCTGTACCACAATGGAGCAGTTTGTCATGAACAGATGATATTATGATATTATCTGGAACTTCTCTGAAAAATAACAGTGTTTTTCCTCTCCGATGTAAAAGCTTTCTATTTATTGTTTTATATTGAAGTATGTGACAATTCCTCACAGAATTACACTCATGCTTCTTGACTTTAATTGGTATATAATCTTTAAATTATACTTTTTTGTGTATTCTTTACGGTCTATACTCCTATACGTGTGTGTGTGTGTGTGTGTGTGTGTGTTTATTTATTTATTTTTTAGAAACTTTCTACACACACTATCTCCAATAGTGGATGCTCTTCGATGTATTATATCTCCAGATATCAGCTTTAAGTGCCTTTATTTTTATAAGTAGACTTTTTTTATATCCCATGCAGGCTACAGTAATGGCTGGCAGGGGCAGGTTGGCAGTGTTTGCCTGCTGGATCTGCTGGATGATGGCGTGTCGGGAGTGGGCACCTACGAAGACTTCAACACCATTGACTGGGTGAGGGAGAAGTCGAAGGACCGAGACCGCCACAGAGAGGTGAGGCAGCAGATACCACAGGGCACATACACTGCTCGTTAAAAGTTTAAAGATTACTATTGAAATGTCAGTGTTCCTGCTGTTACTTTTTAGTGAAGCTTTTTAAACTGGTGATACGTCTCTCTGGCAAATGTTTAAACACTTGCTTGTTAATGAATCATGAATTTTTATGACTGATCCTGTTTCTGATTTCTTTTGTGTCAGATTGACCTATTTGGCTGTTTTTTTTGTTTTGTTTGTTTTTGTTTTTGGACCCAATTCCTTGCAACATGAGCATAATGTAGCCTAGTTAATGAATTGTGTTTGTGTCTTTTTCTGAAAAAAGTGTATGTTAAAATTGTTTTAGCCCAAATGAGGTTTACAGCCAAGGTAATATTCTAGCAAATATTATTACATGTATATGAATTGATGGCAATACTATGTCTTCCCTAGAATAGGCTTTAAAAATGACTGAAGAAGAATAAACATGACCTCTCTGTCTGCCTCACAGATCAGGAGAAAGAAGAAGCAGTCTGTAGAGGATCTTCTCTTTAGTTTGAGCGATGCGTTCTCTGGTTGGCTCCTCATGCTCCTCATTGGACTCATGTCAGGTCAGTGACCCGCCAGCAACACACCGTTCGTTTCCTGTCTGCCTTTTCATTTCTTGTTTTTTCTTCCTCATTAAACAAAGCTTGCTTTCATTAATCTAGTACACGTAGAGAAGTAATATGAACAACGTATTTGGCTATGGAAATTATTTATTTTGCAATGGTAAATAAGGAAGAGATAAGTGAATAAATAAAAGGAAAATACAGTTTGGGAATTTAGCACCACTACATTTTGACATTTCATAAGAGTCCATGGCCACAGAATGACTAACAATATTTAAGTCTTGGTCATACACAGCATTTTAAAAACTGACTGATGTTCTCAGAGGTGTGGTGTACAGTTGCAGGTACAAGGAAGTATGATTTGAAAGTAAAAAGATATTTTGATATGAAATGTTAATATTGCTAAAGAGGGCGAGCAAAATAACACAAGAAACGTAAATGCCTATTTTCGCCTGTTTTTCGGAAGCACCAGCTATTTAGATTTACAGTTGCTGTCTATTGCCCATCTCCCACCCTCTGCTCTCTACTCCCCCATATATCTAATGCACAGCAGCCTTTCTGGCATTTTAAACAAAGTGTATGTACTGTCCACTCTGTTAGACACATCTTACTTATTGGAACACCACGGTAGATCATGTTGTTCCATGTGCGGTTTTGTTAGTCATCTTTTAATCCTTAATCAGTGGTAAGTTCTTCACCACAGAACCACTGTTAGATGGATGTTTTTGGTCAGTGGGCTGTTCTCAATACAGCAGTGACAATGATGTATGTAAAATATATCGTATATTAACAGGTGGACTCCAGTCTGGTTGTAAACTTACAAAATACACCTACATGGCCGGTGTTGGGGTTAGGGATAAAATGGATAATGAGTATTTATCCCATAACTCCCTTTGGACTTTACGTTGCATCATAGTATTAAAATTTTAGATTGCTTAGAAGTGTTTTTTTTTTGTTTGTTTGTTTGTTTGTTTGTTTTTTTAAATTTATTAATTTTTATTTTATTTTTTCTTTTAGAATTGCATAATTATAAATGTATTTATTCCTATGTATGACTTCATTTATGTGGTTTGTAAACTGTGGCCTAGCATTATTTATTCTCCTTCCTTCTTTCTTTTTCTTCTTCTTATTTATATTTCTCCTTCCTCTTTTTCTCTTCCTCCTCTTAAATTGAGTATAGCTCATCTTTCTCTCCCGCTCTGTCTCTGCAGGAGCCTTAGCTGGAGGTATAGACATTGCGGCTCACTGGCTGACAGACCTGAAGGAAGGTGTTTGTCTGAACGGGTTCTGGTTTAATCATGAGCAGTGTTGCTGGAACTCCAATGAGACCACCTTCCAGGAGAGAGATAAATGCCCCCAGTGGAGGAGCTGGGCAGCGCTTATGGTGGGAGTCTCTGAGGTGGGTTCAAAAAAGATGCACGCACACAGACACAAACAAGACATAGCATCTCCTCTCACTCTCACACACATACCTAGTCTGGTATGGTGTAGATGAAACATGCTTTATTGGCTTCTTGAGAGCAAATGGTAGGATTTGGATCTGGAGGTATCAACAGTTTTACCCATTCCGGATTATTTCAAAGGAAAACTGATAAAGGTGGAAAACATCCAAAGCCCGTGAGCAGATACTTTGTTGTGAGCAGAATCGAGTGGTTACTCGCTGAATCACTCTTCCGCAGCGGCTCAGGATGTTTGGTGGTATTCACTCCCTCTAGTGGCTCTAGTTTGGTGGTATTCACTCCCTCTAGTTTTTAACCGCAACAGGATGTTGCAACAGCAAGTTTTGAAACCAGAAATGCTCTCTATGCTTGTTTATCCGAAGCAGTGTTTGGGCCTCGAGCATTTCATCTTAAGCCCTCGCCATTGGTAACAAAAGATCGTATCCAGAATTTAATATGATTCATATTTTTGATATAGGAACAGTTTGCAGCCACTTGTGTTTGTGTTGTTCAATATGCTATTCATATATAAAAATGCATTTATAAATGTGAACAATTTATGAGGTTAAGGATAAACAACTGTTTTAAAAAAAAAAAGTGTCGGGGGTATTTATACACTACATAAAAATATACATGTATAAAGTTTAAGAATAATAAGCTCTATAAATGAATGCTGAAGAAATAAAAAATGTATCAAGCCGCTGAATTAAAAGAGATTGCCATTGGCTGGGAAGATTTCATGCATCAGGGAGCGATCATGGTGAAGCTGAATGAGCTTCCAAATTTTCTTGAATGGAGGAAGCTACAGTCATTCAAAAAAAGTGGGAAAACACCGCAGAAGCACCAGGGACAACAGTTCCTGACAAAACAAGAACATAACTCTTGAGCAGTAACTCAGCTGGTCTTGTTTGAAAAGAGAAGGGATGCACATAAGATCTTTGGAACTCCAGACCCACAGTAAAGTGCAGTGAAAGTGAAATGCGTCATAATATGAGGTAACTTCTCAACAAAAATCCTTAGGACATTACTCAGGGAAAAAAAATATGAATGAGACAATGTGCCGAGAGATATCAGAGGAGAATTTAATGACTGCTTCGATTATACAACTAGAATAAATCAAAGCTGGTTTCTGAAGGGTCTTGCATGGCCTAATCAATCTCTTTACTTTTGATATTGACCTTCATTTTGAAATTGTCCATCTATTAAAGGGACCCTTGTAACCTTGGAGAATTGCAGGATGTATGTCAGGAGGAATGGGCCAAAATTTAACCCACAATCCTGGAAAAAGTTAACTACTTCTTCTCATTGATGTTTTAAAGCTGTAAATGCTATCAGCTACTTTGCAGTCAAGTACTAATGTTAATCATTTTGCTGACTGTATACTTTTCCTCATTAATTTAATTTTTGAAAGCTCTTTGTATAAATACAAAGTCAAAAGACATTGTGTGTAACTTTCAAGTGTGTTTGCGTGTATGTGTGTACGTGTGCGTGCATGCATTCATGTCTTTCGGATATCTTCACGCTTGCAGTGTGCACATGTTTGTGTGTCCACCAGGGGGCGAGTGCATACGTGGTGAATTATCTGCTGTACGTGAGCTGGGCCCTAGTGTTCTCCTTCCTGGCCGTCATCCTGGTCAGAGCCTTTGCTCCATATGCCTGCGGCTCAGGAATCCCCGAGGTGTGTATGTACTCTCTCACACACACTTATTGTCATCTCTTTGTCTCTGACTTCTCTGAGGCAGCACAACTGCACGAACAAGCAGTTTACCTTTGTGAAATTAGGGCTTATGTGAAAGGACAAAGAATACAGATAATGAACAATTAAGTATATGTAGCCACAAAGAACAGTAGAAATCTGGAGCTATTTTTGTGTTTGTGTGAGTGTGGACCTGAGCATTAGCGAAGCTCTTCTGCTTGTCTAAAGCAGCTGTGACTCGTATCTCCAGCGTGGGAGGGAAAGAAGACACCCGTTTGTGTGTGATTTATCACCTCCGCCACTCTAGCTCAGCCTAAGAAATATAAATGAACTCCCTGTAGATGTTAAACTACAATTATTTATGTAAAACTGTGCGTATCAAAAAATCTCTGGGCATCACCTTTCTTATAAATTGCGCTGTCAAATAAAAAGGCCTTAAAACGAAATAAACTGATAAAGCTTTAATTCTTTAAGCCTGAGGAAATCTCTAAGCAAAAGGATCCAAATGAGTGAAAATGATCCAAGGGCCTTTAAGTGGAGGGTTCCTGCCAAGAACAAGAGACTATCATACAAACGATAATCCAGGGAACACTGCAGCTTCACTCCATCCCTCCCTGAGACGGAGACAGCAGTGGGTTAATGAATTAAGAGTTACTGATGATAATGTGTCTCTCAAGACACTTCTTCATTAGTCTCCTATCTTCAAGGCTTTCAAGTTGTCTTTTACAAGTACACTCCCTTTTTCTCTCTCTCTCTCTCTCCGTCTTTCTTTCCTCCATCTCTCCGTCTGATTTTCTCTCTCTCAGATTAAGACCATCCTGAGTGGTTTTATTATCAGAGGTTACCTGGGGAAGTGGACGCTGATGATAAAGACCATCACTCTGGTTCTGGCCGTGTCTTCCGGCCTCAGTCTGGGTAAAGAGGGTCCACTGGTGCACGTAGCCTGTTGCTGTGGCAACATCTTCTGCCACCTCTTCACCAAGTACCGCAAGAACGAGGCCAAGAGGAGGGAGGTAGGAGGCCAAAAGTGAGGTGTAGGAAGTGGGGAATAAAGGAATAGCGATTGTGAGATAAGGAGGAAGCGGTGGGAGATTGAAGTAATGCACAACAAAATAAGGGTAAAGCGGATGGGGAGAGAGTGGTGGGGAGGAACGAGGAAGAGAGGTTTCTTTGTATTTTGGACTGAAGAACAGTAATATAATATGTAAAGATTTGCCTCCTACTGTTGCAGAGAACATGGCCAAGTTAATCAAGCTGGACAGATTGGTCAGCAGGCACGCAGCCATGCTCTAGATTTACAATCTTGCCCAGTTAAAACAGAAATGTTTGGACTGGAGCTGACATTAAAGATTTAGTTCAGCCAAAGATCTAATTTAAACAATTTCCCCTTTACCCCACATGTAGTTGATCAACCATGACATATTTAGTGTTCGGTGATGTTTGCTTAAGATTTGTACTTTAGCTAGAAGGATAATTTGGCTAAAAAAGTCATCAAGCAGCCTGTTGCACCCTGCAGCCCTGAATCAGCCCAACCATCGCCTTCTGTGTTTCTGTTTGTCATTGTGTTTAAAGTTTGTGTAAATAGTCTATATAGAAAAGATGTATGTGTTCGTTTTTGTGGGGGTCTTGTTGTCCCTTTGTGTGTGTTTTAAATGGTTCTGTTGTCTCAGGTCCTGTCGGCAGCGTCTGCTGTGGGTGTGTCGGTAGCTTTCGGCGCTCCTATAGGAGGAGTACTTTTCAGTTTGGAGGAGGTATGGATTAGGGCAGTGAGCATAAAGACACTCTTTAAAAACATATAATAAATTATAATAACAGCTGCTTATATATTTATTACACACACCCTATAGCTTGGTCTCATGACTCGACTCATGTCAAGCTGGGAGGGTAAGGGCTAACTTACAAAGCAAAGCCATCTAACACTCAGTGTGCTTAACGGAGAAGACTAACTGACAATTTTGTTGTGTTAGACCAATTATTAGGTCTCAAAGTTCCTCGAATGTCATGGCAAACACTTAGGAGTCTTACTTTTAAAGACTTTTAACCATCTTTAAGCCACCTAAAAGGTATTAGTATTAGTATCTTTTAAACAACAATTTGGCAAGGAAAACCGTTCAAACTTTATTTAGGCGAAGCCTAACAAAAATGAGTTTTGCATAATACACCTTAAGTAATGGCAACTAGTACTTTCATCTCAAAACCTTTTTTTGTTTTACTTGTTTTACTAACATCATTGAAAGGTAACTGTAAATCAAACAGTACTCAGAAAAACTCTGACAGTGTGTCACTAAACTTTTAATGGGCTTTTATTGTGCAAGCAGAAATTAATATTTATCCTGGAGTGTCACAATTACAGTGTAAAATTCAGTTTTGTAATTGTTTCCGTTGCTTTGTCCGTCTGTCCAGGTCAGCTACTACTTCCCTCTGAAGACACTGTGGCGTTCTTTCTTCGCTGCTCTGGTGGCAGCTTTCACTCTGCGCTCCATCAACCCATTTGGGAACAGCCGCCTGGTCCTCTTCTACGTGGAGTTCCACACTCCTTGGCACCTCCTGGAGCTTTTCCCCTTCGTCCTGCTTGGTATTTTCGGTGGCTTGTGGGGAGCACTCTTCATCCGGGCGAACATTGCTTGGTGCCGGCGGCGGAAGACCACCCGACTGGGCCAGTATCCTGTGCTGGAGGTCCTGGTGGTGGCTCTGGTCACAGCACTCGTGGCCTTTCCCAACGAATACACCCGCATGAGCAGCAGCGAGCTGATCTCCGAGCTTTTTAACGACTGCGGCCTCCTGGATTCCTCAAAGCTTTGTAACTACACCTCTTTGGGCAAGGGCGGGGAAAGAGGCGCCAACTTTAGCGGGAGCACTGACGGGCTAGCCGTCCGGCAGGCCGGACCCGGGGTTTACACGGCCATCTGGCAGCTGGTGCTCGCGCTGGTCTTTAAAATGTTCATCACCGTGGTCACCTTTGGCATGAAGGTAGGGTTAATTCCTCACCTCTGTTAGTTTTCCTTAAAAGGAACATATGCTTTATCTTTATGTACTTGTTGAAAATACGGTAGAAATGTTTTGTGTGCTGGCGCTTGTGCGAGTTTGAGCAAGTTATGGACAATCACAGTGTAGTAATCTTTGGAACAACATATACTACCATTCAAAACTGTGCAATGCCTGTTTTCAATAAAATAAAACTGGTAATGGTTCAGTCCTTTGCAGTGCCACAGCCACGCATGGCCGGGAGTCCAAGAGAGAATAATTTGGCTTTACTCTCTCTGGGTGATGGCCCCACATCCCTCATTAGTTAGCTGTTATGACCGATTGTCAGTTAGTGTACTTCTCCAGGCAAACTAAGCTGTGCAGTGATGTGTAACTTGTGGCTGACTCTGCGGGACACAAAGCTAGTCTTTCCTGTCCCAGTGTTGGTAGCATAGCATGATGAGGCAGGTCTAGCTCATGGGTGGTAATTCGCATTGACTAAACTGGCGAGTAAACCAAAATACTTTAATGCTGGTGCTGTGCAGTTTGGGTTTCTGATAAATCGGAAGCTGTTAAATCATGTCCAGAATCATGTCCAGAATGACATGCAAAGCAGTGTAGCAACAATAAATAATTTATCAAAAATAGTTTCTCCACTGTCAAATGTGGAGATCAAATATCAAGACGGAGAACTTGACAAAAATTAAAACAATAATGACGCCTTTTTAGTTTAATAACATCACTTATTGTTTTGAGTTTTGTATGAAATGACATGCATATTAATGAAACTTTTAGTCAATAGTCTGTAATATTTACATCCACAAAAATTATTATTGTTAGTGATAAGTGACACATTGTTAATATGACAAGTAGTTCTGCTAGTTTTGGGGCATTTTGGAGCTGCTGCCATGTTTGAAACTAATTTTTAGTATTAATGAAATTTGAACAGAATTTTTATGTATTACACAGTGAATACAGTGAAGTTTGCCAGCATGTTGATCCTCTTGTTGCACAATTTAAGGATTACAGCTGCCCCTGTTTTTCATATCCTCACCTTTCTCTGTTCTCTGCTGCAGGTACCCTCCGGTCTGTTCATCCCAAGCATGGCAGTGGGGGCGATAGCTGGTCGGCTGCTGGGTATTGGCATGGAGCAGCTGGCCTATTACCACCACGACCTGCCCATGTTTAAAGGATGGTGCTCTGCTGGAGCCAACTGCATCACACCAGGTCTTTATGCCATGCTCGGGGCTGCAGCGTGTCTGGGTAAGATGTCTACCGTGCTGTATACACCTTGAAACACCTTGAGACTTTCACCTTGAGAATCAAGGGAGCAATTCAGATTCTAACGTTTCCATCAACACCACTTTTGCAGTGAGGAGAGTAGCCTGAACCCATACTTGAGCAAATTTATTATTAATGTGACTTCAGTGGAAGTAAAAATGCCTTTTCAAAAAAACAGCTGGAAAAGTACCAAACGAGAATGTACATATCAGAATTGAAGTTTTTTTTTATGGGTGACGAACAACAATCTGAGAAGAATAGAAAATGAAAAGTTGTTGTGCTTACAGTTTTGTTTGCAGACACAAATACTTTATGGATGTTGAAACAAATAGAAAAACTTCAGAAGTACAGACTTAAAGTAGAGAGTGTAACTTATATGTTAATGTAATTCATTATGTAACTACATTCGACCAGCCTTAACATTCAAGCTACTTGCCTTATAATGTGTAGGCCCCCTCATGGTGCCAAAACAGTTCTGACCCATTGAAACATGGACTCCACAAGACCTCTGAAGCTGTGCTGCTGAGAGAGGACCCTGAACCATTAGGGTATACCGTTACCATGAAGGGGTGAACTTGATCTGCAGCAATATTTAGATAGGTGCTGTGTGTCAAAGTAACATTCACATGAACGCCCGGATCCAAGGTTTCCTAGCAGAACATTTGCTCTTAGCATCACACTGCTTCTGCTGGCTTGCCTTCTTCCCATAAGACGTCTTAGACACTAATCACTGCATAATGGGAACATCCCAGAAGTCCTGTCATTTTTAAGGTGCTCTGACCCATTTGTCTAACCATTGCAATCTGGCCCTTGTCAAAGTCAGTCAGATCCTTCTGTTTGCTCGTTTTTCCTGCTTCCAACTTCAAGAACTGACTGTTCACTCACTGCCTAATAAATCTCACACCTCTGCAGGTGTCACTGTAATGATACAATGAATGTTCTTCACTTCAGCTGTCTGGGGTTTAAATGTTGTGACTGATCGGTTTGTAATAAATCATTTGAGTTACTCTACATTTACATAACAATTCATATGTAATTAGGTCATGTTTGGCAAAATGACAATAACTTCAGACCTTAAATTCAAGGTTAAAATAGACGCTTGCACGTCCCACCTTCATCTGCTTACCACGAAAGGTAACGTGCTCATTCATAGGCTTTAATGAATGTTTATTTAACCAAGGCCTTGATCTTTAGTGTCAATTGTCGTAGCCCATTTGTTGCCCAGAAGTTTCACGGTTCATGGAGCTGTAAGCTGGCACGCACATGTGCGCTGTAAGCCCTGCTGCAGGCCTGCCTGGCTGAGGGAAGTTAAATGGAGATCAGTGAGCTATGGAATCCCATCTGATGAGGAAAATGTGTGTTTGGATTTTCCGAACGGCGTGTTGTCATTATTGTGGAGCTGTGCTCTTTGATCTGTAATCCCAGCTAAATTCACAGCACTGGTCTTCCGTGACAGCACAGAAACAAACATTCTTGCATATCTAAAACTTTTTAGATCCCAACTGTGACTGCCTTGTTAATTTTGCATTAACAACAAAACGCTTGTGCGCAAAGTCATTTCGTGAGAGCGTTTGGCTGCCTTTGCACATTCGTGTTTTTTTTTTTTTCATCTTCCTCTTAGTCACTTTATTCCATTATTTATTCTCTTTATCCTCCTCAGTTTGTTTTTGTCTACTTTACTGCCTTTCTTTGGTAATTTCTCTTCCTTTATTCTTTGATCATTCCTGCGCACTTTACTCATATTTTTTTTCTTCATCTCTGTCCCTTTATTTTCTCCTTCCTTTGGTGTCTTTAAATCATGTTACCGTCTCCCTTCACCATCCCTGCACATTGTAATCAATCAGTGTCTCCCTACTCCTTTTTTTTTTTCTCTCCTCATTTCTTTTTTTTTTTTTTTCCATCACGCCTTTTCTCTCCATTAGGCTGTCTTTTCTTTTGTGTTTATTTTTTCTTCCCCTCTTTTTGTTCTTCTCTCTGCTCCTTTCATCATCACTGCATGTGTCATGTTTTTGTTTTAAATGTATTTCTCTCTGTTCTTCCTGTGCATTTTCTTTCCTTTTTCCCTCCCTTTTCTTTCTTTCTGTCCTGGCTGTCACGTGTCTATCTTGTAAATTATGCAATTTTCGCCCAATTTAGCCATTGTCCATTGCTTAATAGCGGTCACCCCCCCCCCCCCCACACACACACACTCTTACTCTGTATTACCGCCGTCCAGGTGGTGTTACTCGAATGACTGTCTCTCTGGTGGTCATCATGTTCGAGCTGACCGGTGGGCTGGAGTACATTGTGCCTCTCATGGCGGCCACCATGACCAGTAAGTGGGTGGCAGACGCTCTGGGTCGAGACGGCATCTACGAGGCGCATATCCGTCTCAACGGTTACCCCTTCCTGGAGACCAAAGAGGAGTTTGAGCACAAGACTCTAGCCATGGATGTGATGCGACCAAGGAGGAGCGACCCTCCGCTGTCAGTCCTAACGCAGGATGGGATGACCGTGGAGGAGGTGGAGGCGATGATATGGGACACGTCGTACAGCGGCTTCCCTGTGGTCGTCTCACACCAGTCTCACAGACTGGTGGGCTTCGTGCTGCGGAGGGACCTGGTGATCTCAATAGGTGAGCAGGATAGAAGTGTTTATTTTCGCTCATCCAGAGCTACAATACCGTGGAACACTGTCTGTTTTGGAGTGATCAGCAGTGTACTTTTATTTAAAAAATTTTTTTGAAAAAATATGATTTAAAATATTTAAATCCTAAATGACAGACACTTTTGACAGCCCTAGAATAAATGAAAGTGTATTTATTTTAGGATACACCCTGTTCATGAATAGGTACACAATATGTCAAAGTTTGTAGACACCTGCTCAACCAAAATTCCTTCTGAAATCAAGGATATTAATTTGGCAATTGCAGTTTTGTTGACAGGTTTCTGGTCTGTTTCTTAATCGTCTTGATGATTTGTCTCTTCAAGATAATGCACGTCGTTGTCAGGAGGGCATCGTTGGAGCATCGCGTATACTCTTCACTGAACACACTCCATCGCAGCTGCAAGGCGGCCCCCCTCTACTCAACTTGCGTGGCATCCTGGACCTCAGTCCACTGGCCATCACGGACCACACACCCATGGAGATCACTGTGGACATCTTCCGCAAGCTTGGACTCCGCCAGTGCCTTGTCACACAGAATGGGTGTGTATTTATCTGTATGTATGTATGTCTCTATCTCTCTATGTCTCTGTCTCTATCTCTCTATGTCTCTATCTCTCTATGTCTCTATCTCTCTCTCTATCTCTCTGCTTCTGCTGTAAATGTGCCTCTTTGCAGCCTTGAGCGGTGCCACAACAGTTTCTTGAATGAGATTTTTTGGTTTAAAGATGATGGAAAAACCCTTCTAATGGCGTGTCTTGTAATTTTTTTTTACTGCTTTTGTGTGAATTTTTCATATTTTGTAATGTCAGTTATGTGCTGAATCACAACAAAGTCTTTGTTTTCTTTGTTTTGATTTTGCTCACAGGCTAGCAGCGGGGGTTGGTTGACACCACAGAGATTCCTGGTGTTTGCATGATGTATTTGCATTATGTATACTGTGTATTGTGAAGAGGGAACACTGATGAATGAAAACATGTATATAAAATCAGGACTTCTGTCGATCTATTGCATATATATTGGTCAGGCCTATTATAAGCATTCAGTATATATGAGTACCGTTAACAGTGTCTTGCTTGGTACAAATATGACACATTTCTACAAGTTTAAATGCATGATTACTATTTATTTGCTGAATTTAATATATTGAAAAATAATGGGCAACCTTTTAGCACTTTCACTACTTGTACTAGACAATTCCATTCAACATTTAAACTTCTCAGGGAGTCGTGCATTCACTCGACCAGGCCTCGTGCAAGGACCTGGTCGAGGATCTGAAACTAAAGATAATTTACTCTTGCACAGTAGTAGAAGGTAATATACAAACCTCTGGAAAATGCTCATGGTTAAATATGCAAAGCAAAATCCCCTCATCACTGCCAAGGGCCTACAGGAATAGTGATGCACAGCCTTTGAAAAAAAGAGGTTATTTAAACAAAACTAATCTAGAACATACTGCGGTGAAAACATACATGCTATGCATTCAAGACGACCTAGGAATATTTCTGAAGTAGAAGCATTCCACAAGGAAAAGTGGACAGACTCAAGAAGAAAAGACTTAGCTAGCTATAAAGGGGGTGTCTGAACTTTTTTTAAAATTTATTTATTTTTTTAGAATTTAAAATTCAGCAAAGAATACTTTTCATTCAGACATATTCACTATATGCGGTTATATTAACAAATTTTTCTGCTCAACAAAATGTACTACCGTGTCATCATATCATGTAGCTCTATCATTGGGAGATGGAGACTTTGATGCCTGGTGGTGCCATAGGCATCTGAAGCTGGCAATCGAAAAAAGCCTAGTTGTTATTACTTTCTCTGGGGGAGTAGGATGGCTTCCCACCCTCCATCCCTCAGTACGATACTAATCACGGTGGCGTCTGTTAACTGATGTAACAGAATTAGCTGTTAGTGTTCCCCTTCAGGCGTGTTGAGCTGTCATTGTGATTGTGGCAGTTTGAAAATATGCTTTGGCTGATTTTGTGTTACATGTGCTGGTGATATTGTGTGATTGGTGGTGGAATTGAACATGAAAAAACAGTGGAGAAATAGAGAAAAAGAACGAAAATAAACAGAATATGTAATTTTGACCAGAGGTTTACAGGTACAGTCTACAGTTGCTTGCTGTGGTTCTATACTTTGGCTGTCTTTATGCATAACTGATCTCTAAACAGAGCTTTGACCATTAAAGTGCTAGACTGAGGTCTTCAGAAAGGCCCATCAGAACATCTGCTTATGCTTTGCTTTAAATGAAACTGTGTGTGTTTTTGTTTTGTTTGTTTGTTTGTTTGTTTGTGTATGTATGTATGTATGTATGTATGTATGTATGTATGTATGTATGTATGTATGTATGTATGTATGTATGTGTATGTATGTATGTGTGTGTATGTATGTGTGTGTATGTATGTATGTATGTATGTATGTATGTATG
>JBBJLS010029718.1:0-14572 GCA_037577275.1 Bryconaethiops microstoma
ACACGAAAAAAAAAAAAAAAAAAGAAAAAAAGAGTTTGCGAACCTCTAAATCACGTTGATGATACCACCGTGGAAACACACACACACGCACACACACACACACACACACACACACACACACACATATATATATATATATATATTATGTTTCACCTCCTTATCCCACCACCCTGCCTATCACTGAACAAAATGCTCAGCTTTTTCTAAAACCCAATGACACCCAACAATGCTGTTCATCCTCCCCAACAATAGAGGAGCTCAGGACTGGTTAATCTGAATGTTAGTACTCATTGTGAAGTGTTGCCTCTTGTGGTGTACTGAGCAAATTGTCATACTTTCTTTCCTGACTGCCTTAATCTTGACCTCTGTTTGACTCATGCTTTTAGCCTTGCTTATGACACTTTTTTGTTATTTTTGACTTCTGTTCTGCCTTTTTCAGATTGCGTACACTGCCTTGCTTCTCTGATCATGTTTGCCCATTTGATCTGGAAGGGACTTTGTATTATGAAACTGCCTTGTCTTTGTCATTTTAGCACTCATGCCTGTAAATCTGAACCTTTGAAACCATGCCTTGATATTAAACTTTCATCCACAAATGTGTTTTCTCTCTACAAGTCCTTTGCCAAATGTGGACTTAGTGGAAGCTAGTGGACCTAACTTTAGAACAAACAATGAAACTTTCCATTAGGTTAGATTCACCGTGAACATAAAACACAGTCCTATGTAGTGTGTGATGTGTTAACTTCTCCAGAACCAGGAAAACTCATGTAAATCTGTAACATGTAACTAAGTACAGAAGAATGTACTCTAAGAAGAGTCTATGAGTTATACTTTTATTGTGATGCTCCTGATCATCAGCTCATTCAATATCCTCTTTGCCCAAAAAACTTAACTGAAAACTGCAAGGAGATGAGTACACCCAGAGTGTTTTATGGTGACATGCAGTTGGTGGAAATTCAGTGGAATACTCATGTTTTTTTTTCTGCACTCCTAAACTCAGGCTCAGCCAGCAATTTTATTGATGAAATGCTCCTGAAAATGTTAGAAATATCACAGTCAACAGTAGGCCCCTCCCTTGAAAATTTGAACCATCGAAGACGAGTTGATTGGAGAACAGTATTAGATCAAGTCACATTAACCAAGAGATATTTAGAGATGGGGGAAAAGAATGTTGTGATCATTGCCTGAATATTTAAATTCATACACTCATTAGAAAGTATTAACTTGAACCAAGTCTTTCCCTTAGAAATTCCCTTAGAATACGTTGACCTGAGAGATATTACCCCCATCCATCCACACCTCCCCACAGAGCAAGTGAATGTGCCATCAAACATGTTCCTGGAGCACCTTTACCCAAGGGGAGTGTCTGGCCTCTCTCACTACCAGAACAGCAAGCTCTGGACGGTTACATCATGAAAGCTCTCCAAATACAGTACATCCAACACCCCATGCTTTTTCTTTATCAAGAAAATGGATGGAGACTATTTTGCACTTAACAATGCAACCATTAAAAATAACTTTTCTTGCCATCTATACCCTTGTCCACTGATAGAAAACGGCATTGATGAGATTGATAGAAAACAGCATTCATCACCATAAGGGGGCACTATAAATATTTGCTGATGCCTTATGAACTCATTAATGTGCTGTCTCTGTCTCTATCTCTCTCTCTCTTCCAAACATTCATAGGTGAGGTCCTCACAGTATTTCTAGGGCACTGCATCAGTTTCTACATAGATGACATATTGATTTACTTCCAGGACTTTGATAGATTACACATTGAGGCCCTCCTTAACCAGTTAGTGCATAAACTCTTCATCAAAGCTGAAACATGTGTGTTTCACCAAAGACAAGTCAGTTTCTTAGGATACATTATCAATGGCCAAGGAATCAATATGTACCTCAGAGTTCAAGACATTCTTGTTTACCTTTCTCCAGACTATTAAAGAAATACAAAGATATTTGAGTTTCAGAAATTACTTTCAGTGATTTATTTGCAATTTCAGTTCAGTTGCAGCCCCTATTACAATGTTGCTCAAAGGTGGACCTAATAAAAATAAAATGGACAAAAGAGGTACAAGTTTTTCTTGAGCTAAATTAACTTTCCATGCATGTGCCATTACTTGTACATCCTAATCTTGAACTATAATTCATTGTCAAGGTTGACACTGTCAGTCGGAGCTGTGCAATCTTAACATCTCATGGAGTTTGGTAAGGAGCACCATAGTCCCTTTTTATCCAAGAAGTGTTTGGCTGCTGAGCAGAATTATTATGAGGGTGACAAAAACTTTTGGTGATTATATATGAATTAAATGAATGAAGGCCTTGGCTATAAGGGGCAAAATTTCTATTTTAAATTTTTCCTGATCACAAAAACCTGCAATGATCTCTCAATGGTATCAACCAGGATCCAGGAATGGCAAGGCATATGCTCTATCATGCATTCATGAATGTGACATAAAAGATGAAACACCTCTCCCCATCTTGACCCATGAATTTATCATGGCACCTGTAAGATGGGAAATTATGGAACATATTAAAGACATAAACATTCAAAACATACTTCCCAATGAAACATCTCCTGTTAAAACTTCTGTTCCTTCTGTGAGAATTTGTGGGTTCATTTTTCCAAGGTAGTTGGGCGGGCGAGGATTAGACACACCACAGAACGGATTCAGTGGCAATTCTAGTGTACCTCCCTATATGCAGATGTTGACGAATAAGTTCCAAAGTGCACTATTTGCTAATCCCAGAAACCCCACTTTATTGCACTCTGTCCCCTGAAAGCCCCAAAAAGGCAATGGTCTCATTGCAATGGACTTTGTTCCTGACCTCCCATCATCTTCAGGTAACACAATTATTTTTGTTATCAATGACCATTTGGCCAAAGCTTGTTGTCTCATTCCACTTAATAAATTACTCTAGTTCACAGAAATGGATGAATTGTTATTCCACCACTAACCTTTTCAGTGTGTGTTAATTAATCAGCTTTCCTTCTTCCCTGAGGACAATTCCCTAATGAAGATCAATAAGCCAATGAACCAATGAGCCAAAAGATGTAGAGGTATCTAGTGCAGAACCAGAGAAGAGATTCTGAGAACAGTGGCTGGCCAGAAGTGTCAAGTATCCCACCAGCCAGGTCAATGTGTTTGGCTATACATCAGAAATATCATCCTATGCCTTCCATGCCATCATTCCTTTGAATGCCGACTATTCAAAGGAATACAATATGTCAATGCTGTTACATATAATTTACAATGTCCTCCAAATTATTGCATACATCTTGTGTTTCATATTTCCATGCTCAAACCCTTTGTATGTTCTTCTGTGAAGGAGAGTTCTAGTCTAGATGAAACGTCTGTTCTATGGTAGTTGATGAGGCGCTGGACAAGAATGCCAAGGCCATCTGGAACTCCTGGGGGCACCATTATGGACTGGAATTCTTGGTGGATTGAGAAGGCAATAGTCCAGAGGAGCAATGTTAGGTCCCTGCCTGCGATATTCTGGATTTTTCCTTTATAGCAGACTTTCATCAGGGCATCTGGACAAGTCTAGTTTATTTGGAAAGATCACCTGGTGGGGTTAGTGCTCCAGGTGTTGTGCCTAGGAGTGGGGGCTCTATGATGAAGTCACCCTCTTCACCGCTATTAAAGGAATGTTAGTACTCATTGAAAAGTGATGCTTCCTGTGGTGTACTGAGTAGTTTGTCATACATTATTTTTGACTTTATCCCTGCCTTTTTAAAATTACATACTTCCTAGTTTCCATGATCACGTTGGCCCTACTTGGACCTGGAATACATTGTATTACAAAACTGCTTTATCTTTGTCTCTTCAGCACTTATACCTGTGTATTTAAACCTTTGAAACCATATTTTGCAATTAACATTCACAATTCTCTCTCTGAAAATCCTTACAGACCCTCCTTCATATTGTGTTCCACTTGGAAACTGTGATGAGAGTTCATGTTGAGAATAAAATGAGAAGTGCTTGACTGTAATATCGATGTAATCTTTCCCGAAAATAAGTGTTTTCTGATTTAATATTTTAACACCTTCTTTAAGTGTTCTCTTTTTTAACACTGCTTTTATTTTATGCTAAGGGGTTTTAAGCTTTGCCTAATACTTTTGTCAAATAGTGGAAAAGCAACTGAGCACTGATGTGTTTAACAACATTCATATGCTCAGTCTTGATAACAATACTGAATGACAGTGGTGAAGAGTGATAGCGTCACAAACATGCATTAATTGTTCATTAGTGTAATGAGAACATTTGGCATGTTTCAGGGTCAATAGTGTAAGGTAATGAACAAACACTGTTTCTAAAAGAAGACGATTACTTTAGTATTAGACCTTATCAGCGTGTAGTCTCCTAATGCATTTGAGCAGACATACAGGAATCAGCAAAGAGCACCAAAAAGATAGAGGAAAGAAGCAGTGCCTCAGGGATGAAGTGGCTCCTTTGTTCTCTGGAAATCAGTTTTTCTGAAATACCCTGACAAAAGCGCTGTGAAATGGCAGCCTAAAAAACCTGACATCGAAATCCCCTTTAGTCATCTTTCAGTCTGCAATTAGATCCTTATGACCTGCCTATTTTGGTCTGACCTTGTGGGGCTCTTTGAAATCAAGGGAGGATGGCCAGTTATGTTTGTGCCAAAAAGTTGACTGTTTTTCTCAAAAAAAGGTACTCAAGTCCACGTCATACATAATCTCTCTTCCCAATATGCTATGTGAACAAAATACCTCCAGTATTGATTCCAATGATTCAACACCTGGTCAACAACAGGACTCAGTTGTTACTGAAAAGACATATATCTCAATAAGTTTAAGACCCCAAGTTTTGGGGACTTACATTGTTGCCCAATAAGCCATTTATGTCTTAGCAAAGAGATGTCTAGTTTATTTGGATGGTAGATTAAGTGTAACAGTTATGTAATACAACCACTTGAAATGTCAGTTCTTTAAATACACAGTTTTGCCTAAAGCTGAGAATTAGTGAAAAGTGAATGAAGGAATTTGTGTTCATGGTTTGGTCCAAATACAGTACTAATGTGTGAAGAGTTTCGATACAGAATTTGGAAATATGCTTGTTAGAATAATAACAAAACTGTAACTCCTCACATGAGAAGAAATATTACATGTGAGGGAGTAAATACATTGGGTTGTAGGATGTATTAAAAGCTCTTAATCACAGGAGAATCAATGTCTATCAAAGGCCATGAGCTTCCATGCTAAAGAAATATGTATATTCTGAGCCACACTATGTTCTGTCAGTGAAAAATTTCTAAGGTGATTTTCCT
This sequence comes from Bryconaethiops microstoma, assembly GCA_037577275.1. Lineage (NCBI taxonomy): Eukaryota > Metazoa > Chordata > Actinopteri > Characiformes > Alestidae > Bryconaethiops > Bryconaethiops microstoma. The sequence goes on from JBBJLS010029718.1 coordinate 5,299, forward strand.
GAAAATCAATTGATCAATCAATCAATCAATCAATCAATCAATCAATCAATATATCCATCCATCCATCCATCCATCCATCCATCCATCCATCCATCCATCCATCCATCTATCTATCCATCCACATAGACATACAGATAGACAGAGCATATTTTGTTTTGTTTTAGTGTTGATATGGGTCTTCACCCTAGAGAGAGTTTGAAAAGAACATCACATGGGACATTAACATATGTGTGTGTGGCTTTGTATTTATTTCTTTTTGGGGACCAAATGTCCTCATAAATGGGGGCATACCACATTTTGCAAAAAAATAAAAGTACAAAGAGTCTTTTGGTTATTGAAATTAAGTTCGTATTAATTATGTTCATATGTTAGTTGTATGTGTAGTATTACTCATCTACAATAATACCCAGGTCAGTAGATTATCTCCACAAATAAAATATCGCCAAACTTGCACATGTGTGCATGTGTGCAAGCAGGCTTGAATGTATGCATAGATGGAGGACTATGAAAGCACTACATGTACTAATACACTCTACGTGCATGAAAACAATTACCTTGACTCTAAATGCCAGAAACTACATTGAACTATGTAATTAATAACTGTGTTTACATACAAAAGACCTGTATAAAAGACTTGCAAAACATGTGTAATCCAGTGGAGCGATCAAAGCGTTTACATGTTTAAATGCATCTAGAATACTCCAGCCAATATCAGCTTGATTTGCATGTTTTAATCAGGGTAAGCTTAGGTCCTTAAGCTTAGTCAGACCACAACAGTTGAACAGTGCTGTTTACATGGTCATAGCTTATTCTGACTATCAGTCTTGGAATAATATTCAGCCATTGGTATGCATGTTGTACAAAAGTTGTTTCTGTACAACATGCATAAGGTGGCATTTGTGTGTGGACAGCAAAGAAAGAATTTCATTGCACAGAGAAAATGCCACTTTTGTTTTTTCTGTACATATGACAATAAACGCTTTGAATCTTGAATCTTCTGAAATGGACTGCATTGCATGATGCAGGAGGTTGTGTTTACATGGTTAAACTGTTATATACTTGTTTTTTTGTTTTCCTGACTGAAGAGAGGCCAACTGCTTCATAGAAACAAACACACAAACGTCACGCCATTAAGATCACACACTCACTGCCGCTGCATAACCTTGACAGGCACAGGTCAGTGTCGGGCTATCCTGAGCCAGTAATGCTATTTCAGTCTTATAGCAGAAGAGATAATACCCTGTAATCTAGCCACAGCCGTGCCTGTGCTACCGTCTCAGCTGACTGTGAATGGGTATACATCTCTCTGGATGGCTGGCTGTGTTTATCTGTATTTATGTAACACTGTGAACTCTTTCACCTGTCAATCAGATGTGCAGGAGAAGCCCCTCACATGTAAGTGAAGAGGATTATAGCTCGATACATCCATGACCAGATTACTGTCCTCTCATGTTTTCTTATTACTGTAATCATTTGGTCTTGGCCTCTCTGTAGTGTACACCATTTTAATTCTGTTGTATGTAGAGAATTGTTGTTCATCCAACCTCATATATCCCTTTCCTTCAATGTCCACTTGTTAAGTGGGATTAAAAATACTGTATCCCCTGTGATGAGGCTTGATTCAGACTTACTAAAGAACTGTAATTGCAAATCCTGTAAGATATGCCGGATAAGCTACAAAAATGACCCTAGAATAAATTTCGCAAAGACTTTTAGCTTGAAAAAAACTATAGGTGGCAAATGCCAAAATAAATATCATGGTGGTCTACGGAGAAGGCACACTCACTTGATGATTCATGGGAAAATTTTAATCAAAACAAAATCCAGATTCAGACAAGATGACAGAGAAACAAACAAAGGGGGAAAAATGTAGAAATCAAACAGAGTCCACAGAAATATCAAAAACAGTAAAAAGAAAGCAAGGTAGAAACCAAAAATCATATACTGACGGTAAACAAACACACACACAGAATGGTGAATGAACATTTGTGGGTCGAGCTGGCGGACTTAAATACAGGGGAACAAAGGTGCGGGGAATAACGAAATGAGAAGAACAAAAGCTAACATGGTATTCTGGTGACCCAGAGCATGAGTGTATCCTCGCTGGCACAGGGTGAGGCACTGGTAATATTAATGATAATTATTAGTGTACAATTCATTAAAAAAAAATCACAATTGGCATACCCTTCACCACACAAAGAAATATGTTAGTGCCTTCAATGAACAGCTCACTGAAAAATATTATCAAATAGGTGAGTAAACAAGTTGGATGAATTAATATGTAAGTGTAGTGATTCTTATCCAGGTATCCCCAAGTTTCCTATCCACACTACCTTGGCTCTTTCATGTAGCTACTTCCTAGCTACTTTCATGTATACTATTTTTGAGCTGGTTTAAAACCTGACAGCACAGACAGAAGGCCTGCTTATCACAATCTCAAATTTTCACCACCGTATCCTCCATCATATGATTAGTACAGCCGAGGAGATGCTACTACAGCACCAACTAGATCAACATATTTTAGTAAATGACTTTATTAAATATAGTTTATAACACTGCAGAAAGTGGGAAAATTGGAAAAATATGACAGGGAGTCGGAGCTTGCATATTGAGTCGGGGCTTGCAAATCTTGCATAGTCACTGTGGATTGAAATAATAATTAAAATAGAAGTTTATCTGTTTCATCAAACGGACATTTAAAAAAACACCTCAAATGTTATTGTTTTGAAGCTGAGTTTTGACAGTGAAAACTCAAGTACTCCAATACCAGTTACTTAAATAATAATTTGTTAATACCAATTGTTAATAAAATCTCAATCTCAATAAAAAATAACAATTTGTATTATTTTAATACCTATTGATGTTTAAATAAAAAAAGTATCTCTAATTTAACTATCCGGTATTAGCATAAAGCATGTAAATATTGTTCAGGCCAAATATTGTTTTATATCAACATAACACCATTCTTCAAGTGGACACAATGTATCATATACTTTTGAAAAGTCAAGGTTTTCTCTTATGAGCTGTATTTTAAAATCACAGGAGTTTAATATTGAGGCATTTAATTTCAGTACTGTTTTTAACAAGCCCTCATTGACTTACTCCTCCCCTTAGGGAAATCTCTGGACTGGTTTGTTAGATGAATCCTTGAAGGGGTGAAGAACTGAATTGACATAAAGCAGTTTTCTCCAGGATCAATGAAGTTTTCTGATTCTGATTCCGAAATGTAGATTTTGAGACAGTGCCAGTTTTTGAGACAGTGCCAGTTTATAAATGTGTTAAAAAACTGGGATATGGGCTTGTATAGGCATAGATACAAAATTACAAAAAATACTTAAAAGCGGAAAACTGATTCAAACTGTTGCTCAAGTGAGCCTAATGTACCCCTGGATTTGAAACATCTCATGTGGGTCAGCCCACTAATCTGAACTGTAATGCCTGCCCAATAAGTGTCACTCTTGAAGAGGTTTAAATGTACATCCAGTTTATTCATGTCGCATCCGATAATGCATGTTTTGTCTTGTAATTTGTCATAATGTGTTTTTTTAATTTTTCTCTTGCAGTCCTGTCCAGCCTGCATTTATGTTGTCTTGTGGTGTTTCTGTTTTAGTTCTTGGTCCTGGAGAAAAGTTGTGCCATTTCACTTTGTACTGTGTACATGATTGAGATGACAATGAACTCCTACTTGACTTGACCAAGCCTATTCCTGGAGATTTACCATCTTCAGAAGTTTAGTTCTAATCACAAAGTCCTGCTCTGGCTGATGAACTTCTTAAGATGTCTGTGATTAGCTGGATCATTAGGTTAGGAAACAGGGGCAGCATATTGGATTCAGGTTACAGCTAAACATGGCAGGACAATAGATCTCTCATAGAAAAGTTGGAGAAGAACCACCATGAGACTTTGGTTGCTAATTAGAGCTTTTTGAGATGTCAGTATTGTGAAAACCATTGTGAAAATGCAAATGCGGTAAACGTATCAGGGAACAGCGTGTTGGGACAGTGCCTTGCTCAAGGGAACCTCAGCGGTGCTGCTAGCAGTCTTGGGAACTAAACCCACAACTTCCTGACCACAGGGCGAACACCCTAACCACCAGGCAGTATATTTTCTGAGCAGCATTAAACCATACTTTTTAACTGGTGAACTACTACTAGGTCACTGATGCTGAAATATCCCTTAATGTCTGCTTGACTTTTATTTGCTCTTTGGGTACTAGTTTACCTCATCCATGCACTGCTCTCCAACCCCACGGGTTAGGGTTAGGGTTATAATTCATACATGACAGAGAATATGCTTGGAATAATCAAACAAACCTAAAAAAGTCACTTTTGCCATTTTTCCTCCTCTCTAGTCTCTGTCTTGATTTCTCCTCTGATTTCAGTGATTGCTAAGAATTATTTGAGGGGCAAAACTAAAACAATTTTACTAAAACAAGCAAGAATGAGCAAGAAAGACTATGTAATAATCAGTACACACACATACACATACATGGCCTCAACGGATCCTTGTGAGTACAGAACAGTACTGTAAACTCTGCAAGCTTTGAGAATGTGCCTATCGGATAGGAATAGACCCATTCCAAAGATATATACTTTCTGCACATGAACTGGCAGTGCACAAGAGTGTAGTGTTTATTTTTGGGGATGAGAAAGGCTGAGAAAGGGCTCTGCTCTCTCTGGAAAAGACGGAACAGAAATAGCATTCATTAAACTTCCATTCAGTTGGTGTAGCACCATAGATGCTTAGTTTCCCTAATGGAACTTGAAAATGTGCATAGGAATATGTACAAATATAGGATTTTAGAAGTAGCTCTTAATTACAGACTGTTAAGACTGTGAATTTTATTACATAAAGGTGTGATATTGATATAATGTAAACCGTATCACGGGGATTATGTTCAAAGAGCACCCAGGTATACTGAAAAAATGTGAATATGTTATGTGGTAAAAAATGCCTAAAAATGCCGATTTGTAAACCATAAATATGCCCCTAAATATGCTCCCAAAACATTTTAAACTCAGCCTTTTTTTTCCCTTAAAGAAAATGTAAAGGTAAACCAGTATTTGTACAGTTTACACTGAACTACTGCAGTGCTAGGATGTAAATACCGATGTTACCCATGTATGTACTGTAATTCATGCACGTGCATTTTCTGTGGTATGCTCTGTCGTTTTCATTGGCATAAGCTGGTAAATACAGTAATAAATTCATTTAATTTACAGTAATAATAAATACAGGGCTTTAAGAAGAACAAAACGGTAAACGCAAGAACACTCGAGATGCTCCACCTGGGAAACTCTGGACTGCAGCGTCACAGGGCAGCAGCCAATCAGGAGCAAGGAGAAATAAATAACATTCTCGGATTAGCCCTTTCTAACTGTGAAGTTTCACATTTAGAGTGCAAGATAAATTTTTCATATTTAACATTCAGATTTAAGATCATTTAAGGCAAATCCTCCTTCTTGGTGAGGGATATCACAGCACACAATCCAGCCCCCTGCTAAGTAACAGCCAATTGTAATCATGGGGCGTGGCCAATTAGCATATCCTCTAAACATTTAGAGTCCAACATTTAACATTTAGATTTAGCATTTAACATTTAGATATAATATGTAATATTTAGATTTAACATTTAACATTTAGATTTAGATTTAACATTCAAATTTAACATTACACATTTAAATTTAGATTTAACATTTAGATTTAGATTGAACATTTAGATTTAGATTTAACATTTAGATTTAACATTTAGCATTTAGAATTACCATTTAACATTTAGATATAATATTTAATATTTAGATTTAACATTTAGATTTAGATTTAACATTAAATTTAAATTTAACATTTAGATTTTGATTTAACATTTAAATTTAACATTTAACATTTAGATTTAGATTTAACAGTTAAAATTGACAAAAATTTTAATTGTGCGAAAATTGTGCTAAATTGTGAAAAATTGACACCTCCAAAATTGTTAAGCTAATTTTACAAACGGCACCCCATAGTTTTGCACAGTTTGGATGTGTTTGCTTTGTTGCTAATCTGTGTAATGAGATTTTTTATTGGGTTTTTTACATTAAAACATCCCCACCTTGACCCAGTAATGCACAGTGCTAATATGATACCATTGATGTTAATCACAGACGTTTTGACTGCTGTGTTTTAGTCAGAATTAAGGAAGATGATGCGTGTTTTGTTTAACAGTGACTCACCGATAGCATTGTAGAGAGGTTCTCCAGTTTCTTTGTCCCAAACCAGAGTGGTTTCTCTTTGATTGGTCACTCCGATCGCTATGGAAACAGACGTTTCAGCTGGACGTTGCACTTGTGCCATTCATGGAGGGACACGGTTATAAATGAAGCCAAAGTCACACAAAAACAATGACACACACACACACACACACACACACACACACACATCCACAGACACGCACGCACACACACACACAGACACACACTCACACAGTGCATGCACTCACACACACACCTTTAATGTTGGAAATGTTGATGTTGAGCTGAGTGAGTTTCTCACTGGTCCTCTCCATGCACTCATACACAGACTGTAAAATCTCTTTGGGGTCTTCTTCCACCCACCTTACCACACAAAGCACAGACAAAACAAAGGAAGATTAGATTTGTGCCAAGCCAAAATAAACCCAACATGCAGATCATGGCTGCTTGGTGAGTCAGATTTTGGAAGGATAAAATGTGTAATTTATAGCAGCTGCAGTATTACAATATACTAAGTCTCTGTATGTTTGGTTTCTGGATTAAAATTCCAGATTGAAAGTGCATCAGTCAGTCCAAATCAAAAATAATTTATTCAGGAAACCACACTGATGTAAATTAAATTCTCTCTGTAGGCCTCCATTTGGCTGTCCTGTCAGTGGGATGGAAACTGATTCCTCAGATATTTTTTATAAATATAGTCCAATTTATATATATTTATAATACTTATCTACAAACCAAAAGATTTACTGTCCAGTTTGGCAGTAATGCACTGCCAGAAAGTCCAATTAAAACCTTTGTACAGTGTGTTTAAGGAATAATACAGTGTCTTGTGAATGTTTGACATTTAGACATAAAGATGGCAAAAATCATACTTTTTCTGAGGAAGACCTTCAGGGTGTGTTTGCACTGCTTTCTTCTCAGTCTTTGACAAAATAATGTTTACTTCCCTTGAAGGCAGTGATGTTTAAGAATGGACAAGGGGGTGATGCCAATACCCAAACCTGCTTGTACAATTATTTTGTCATAAATACACTATATGGACAAAAACATTGGGATGCCTGACCATTACACAAACAGGCACTTTAATGACACTGCATCTAAGTACATAGACTTTCATAGGGAGTTGTTTCCCATTGCAGCTATAACAGCTCCCACTCTTCTTGGAAGGCTTCTCACAAGATTTTGAAGTTTCGGGAGAATTTGTGCCCATTCATTCTGTGGAGCATTTATGAGATCAGACACTGATGTTACACAATCCAGTTCATCTCAAAGGTGTTGGATGGGGTTGAGGTCAAGACTCTCTGTGGCCAGTCAAGTTCTTCCTCACTGAACTCATCCAGCCACGTCTTTATGGAGCTCGCTTTGTGCACTGGGACACAGTCATGCTGGAATAGAAAAGGTTCTTCCCCAAACTGGGTATACAAAGTTGGAAGCATGGCGTTGTCCAAAATGTTGTGGTCTGCTGAAGCATTAAGATTAAGCCCTTCACTGGAAGTAAAGGACCATCTGAATTCAATTAGTAATAGGTGTGTCCCAATACTTTTGTCCATATAACGTGCATACATAAGTAATGCCATACATTGCAATAAACAAGGCAAATTTTATTATATTGCTGTTCATGCTACTTGTACGGAAAGTTACGGAAATAGAGGTTAAACAGATAAATATGAAACACCACAGTTAAAATAACAAATACTGACAAAACACAAACTAGTATGGACTCCCCTCTTTTCAGTAGCTTATCTGTGGTTTAGTTGCAGTTAAAGTTCAACTAAACCGGGTGTTTAATGCCTGGCTGTACATTAAATTAAAGGTGATAATATTACATCACAACAATGACCCCCATTAAAATAACACACTATGTACTCAGAAATTTCACTCATTAAAATGCTTTATGTAACTGCAGTATAGTGCTAAAGTCCAAATGTGTGACTTAGAAGGTACACCACATTACCAGTGTTATATTTGTACTTTTTCAGTCTTGCAAAGTAGATAAATTAAACAAAAGTGAAGACAAAGTGTTGGGGTAAATACAACTTATAAATATTATTTGTATATAATATTGTACAATTATGGTACAATTATGTTACCTAACTAAATTATAATTTAATATATAATTCTGAAACTTTGCCACATGTGCAGGCATTTTAGCAGTGTTGGCTAGAACCATATTACATGTAATCTAGATCCACAGTTTTCAAACTGGTCTGTGAAGTATAGCCTGGGGGTTTTATTTATTTTTTAAGTGATGTGACATGGGCTGTACTGTGATCCTACATTACATCCAAGATAAAGAGCCCATTATTCCCACGTCATGTGTGCCAGCCCTACCCCCTGCTGCTCCGGACCCCGGAGAGCTGGGGCTCCCCCACCTGTTTTCACGGTACTGGTTTGTCCCAATCAATTTCACCTGCCTCTTGTTTCCTCACCCTTATCTGAGCCCAATCGAACTGGATCTGCTTCCTCCTTCAACTGTTTTGCCTGTGTTTGACTCTTTTAGCTCTGATCTTTGGTTTCTCTTCTGCCCGGCTCGTGCAGCCCTGAGGATCATCTACACAGTGGATGTTTGTGATTCACCGCGACTCTCTGTCCTTAATCTTTTTCAATAAAAGGACACTGAGCCAACAGTCTATAATGTTTCCTTTTTCCTTTTCTTTCTTTTTCTTTCCTTCCAGCTGCATCTCACAGTTGACCACACACACCAGCAACCACACACATCCACACAATTAAGTTCTATCATGTCTAATATTTCTTGTGCAACATGTGCAATATTTCAGATACAATATTGTTATGTGCAACATGTGCAGTTTTTCTGGTGCATTTTTATTGTTTCTTTAAATCTGTGCTGTTACTAGGCACCTGTGTATGCTCCAATGTGTACATGGCTCTCAATCTCCATTAAAGTTCATCCCTAAGGTGTTGGGTGGGGTTGAGGTCAGAGCTTTGTGTGGGCCAAACTCATCCAGCCATGTCTTTATGGAGCTCGCTTTCTGCACTGGGACACAGTCATGCTGGAATAGAAAAGGTTCTTCCCCAAACTGTGT
>JBBJLS010029758.1:0-14570 GCA_037577275.1 Bryconaethiops microstoma
TGCCTCCTAAAATCCAATACCATCTCCTTAGTTTTGCTGACATTGAGAGAGAGATTGTTCTCCTGACACCACTCTACAACTCTCTCCACATCTGACACGCGTCACGTGTGCAGTTAAACTGGGAGTCCACTTTCCTGCTGTACTCCCGTTTCGCACTCCTGATGCATTCCTTGTACAGGTTCGCGTCTCCGGACTGGAAAGCACGCGTGCACTCGCGGAGCTTATGGCGGATGTCAGCGTTGACCCAGGGTTTCTGGTTGGGGAATGTCCAGACAGTAATTAAACTCACCTGTAGCAATTAACAGGTGCTGGCAATATGGAAATTCCCACTTGCAACCAGTTAACAAGGAAAAATGTTGACTCAGTCTTGTTTTTGAGTGTCCGTGTGTACCACACTGAGCATTAAGCAAAGAATTGTCTGAAGATTTGGGAACCAAAATTATAGAAACGTCCCTCTCCAGAGTTCTCAATGTTCCTGTCTCCACTGTAAAAAAAAAAATTTTAAAAAAAGTTTATAGCCCATGGCGCTGTAGCTAATTTCTCTGGATGTGGAGGAAAGAGAAAAATTGGTGATGACAAAGAAGAATTGCTCAAATGGTGGATAAAGAACTTCAATCAAATTTCAAACAAATTCAAGCTGAACTGCAGGCACAGGGTACAGCAGTGTCAGCTCGCACTATCCGCTGGCATCTGAATGAAAAGGGGATGCTATGACAGGAGACCCAGGAGGACCCCACTGCTGACACAGAAGCATTAAAAAAGCCAGATTGCAGTTTGCTAAAACATGCCTGTGTAAGCCACAATCCTTCTGTGAAAAAACAGAGCTTTTTGGTAGTACTGGGCGGTATAGCGGTTCATACCAAAAACAGTTTTTTTTATTATTGTTATGATATGAATTTTTCTTATACCGCAGTACCGGTTTAAATAGCCTAAAGAACAGAGTGTGAATTACCCCTCCACAATTGGGGGGTAACACTGTTAATTTTTATTTTTCTCTTTTTGGGGGGTCTGGGTCTTGATTGAGGGGTACAGTACCCCCCAGTAGGGATACCGTAATTCGAACCATGCTAAGGAACATTCGGGATTTGGCACAGTTGGAAACTGTTTAAGGGTGACCTTTTTCACTGCTACACCGCTAGGGGAATGAAACTTTTGATTTGAGCGAGCAGTTAAGCTCCCATGGATCAGAGTGCAGCTCAGAATACTTCACATGGACCCTATTCCAATATAGAATACAGCAAACCATACAAAAAGTTAAAAACCTAAATGTAAACATTCTAACACACACTCCCTGGTTCAGCTCCTGTCCCCCTCCCTTCTCTCTGTCCTCAGTACTTCCTTCATCTTCCAGTCAGAAAAACAGCTAAAACACCCCACAGACTCTCATTCTGGGTTTTAGACTCATTTTCGCTCAGAGCTAAACCAGCTTGTGCGTGCTGCTCCACTCCTGTGCGCTCGAAGACTCCTATTGCTTCTCTGCTTCTCCACGCCTTTTCCCCTCTTTCTGCGCAGGAAATAAGTCGCCCCAGCTTCACATTACTTTTATTTTGTTTATATCACCTACAATAAAAGAAAATTTAGCGTTTTTTTTCTTTAGTTGCGCATCTTTAAATTGCCACTTGCGGTATTTTTACGTTTTTCAAATTTAAATTGCTTTACTTCTACGGGTCACAGGAACTCCAGACATGGATGATGTCTGAAGCCTTGTGGAACTTCCATAAAAGGAGTTGTTTTGCTGTGCGACGACCATCTATGAAAGATCCGTGTTCCTGGAGTTCTAATACCATCCTATACTGTGAAACCGGTATAATTTTAAAAAATACTGTGATAAAAATTTTTGCTCATACCGCCTAGCTCTACTTTTTGGTAAAGCACATCATCCTGCTGTTTACCAAAAACAAAAAGAAGACTTCAAGGAAAAGAACATGGCCCCTACTGTGAAACATGGAGGAGGTTCACTGATGTTTTGGGTTTGCTTTTGTGTTTCAGGCACTGGATGTTTTGACTGCATGGTATTATGATATCTGAAGACTACCAAAGAATTCTGGGGCACAATGTAGGGCAAAGTGTCAAAAAGCTGGGTCTCAGCCGGAAGTCATGGGTCTTAAAGCGTGACAATGATGCAAGGCATACTTCAAAAGCACCCAGTAATGGTTTGAGACAAAGCGCCAGCAATGCCAGCAATGAGTCCAGATCTAAATTCCATAGAGCACCTGTAGAGAGATGTAAAAGACTCATTAATTGTTACAGAAAGATTACAATCAGTTATTTCTTCCAAAGGATGTGCTACCAAGTATTAATTTGAGGGTGCCAATAATTTTGACCAGGCCATTTTTGATGTTTTGTGTGGAATGTCTTAGATTTGGGTTTTACTCCTGTGCTTTTTTGTGTTCTTCCAGTGCCAACAAAATTAATAAAAATGACAATACCAAAGCATTTGTAATTGCAACAATTTTCTGGGAGAAAATCTGTTTTCTGACAAATGCAGGGGTGCCAGTATTTTTGCACTCTTTATGTGCAGTAATGGTCACAGCAATATAAAATTTGACCTAATTTGCTGAGGAAAAAGAAATCTTCAGCAAGAATAACTAAGCCCATCTATAAAGTGCTGTTTAAGACAATGTACATGCAAGCACAGGTGTTCTGCTTTTCTGGTTATTAAATGATCGAAATTAACGCCTATATATATATATTGAGGTTAAGATAGTACAAGTGTTACCATGCTTCTGTAGGCCAGCGAACATGCATCAGTGGCCAGGCTGCCGCTGCTAATCTTATTGTGGGATGTTGAAGTAATAGATTGGGTGGTACAAGTAGGGTGCTGTGTGTTTGAGAAAGCAGTGCTGTTCTCAAAGCCTTTTGATCCCAGAGAAACGGACAAAAATGTGCCGACAGTCACGCTGTGCAGAGGGATTGTCATCAGGACAGCTGATAGCAGTGTGCATCCCTTGGAGCATGTTGCTGAGGTGGTATTTATAAAGTACACATCTCACAAAGAAGGAATGATTACAAATCAGATGTGTCTTCAGTTCAGAATGGCCTCTTCTAGAATCTTGTGCAGATCTGACATTTCTGAGTGCACACTGCTTTGACAAAGTGGGACCATATTAAAGCTTAGAACACTGAGGCTATTTTTCCTATTTCTGCAATACTTGTTCTTTACTAATATTTAGAGCTTTAAACAATGTGGACACACATATTAAACTTCTGGGAAATTTTCATATTGCACACACAATAGTATTATAAGAGATGTTGAAAAAATGTTTAAAAAAACTAACTGCATACAAATATTCACAATCACCAGTAAATCCGTCACAGGCAACTCTCGGTCAACAGCGGTGCCCCACCCACAAACACACACCTTTCACCCATCCCCACCCTCTCACACACACCGTCCGCCCACACACACACACATACACACGTGATTAGGCTTCTCATGTCTCATGTTTTTTTCCTGCTTTTTTACAATCAAACATAACAATATGTTTAGTTGTTTACTATTAAACACCATTTATAAAAAAATCTGTGCCATTTTAAATTTCCCCCAAAAATATTTTTTTCCAAGTTTGATATCTCTACCACACATACATTCATGAAACAAAACTTCCTGTCATGTCCAAAGCCTCCCCTGTCGACCCAGAACCTACCTCCAAATAAGGATGTACTTTTGACGCGCCAGCACCACATTCATGTGCTAAGGGGGTAAAAACAATGTATTCAGTATAATTGATATTATAATTTCAGAGCTGTTTTCAGAGCCGCCTAACCAGTGGGGTGTGTGCTGAAGTATGTCCCAGCACTTACAGGGCAACAGCTAGAGAAACAAACCTGGACAGACACAGCCCAACAGACACACAGCTATGGGCATTTTAGCATCTCCAGTCTACCTGGCATGCATGTTTTTGGACTGTGTGAGTTAACCCGTGCAGACATAGAGACAATGTAAACTTCACACAGATAGGACTCAGGCCATGGCATTCAGGAATTGGGCAAGTGAGGTACCAATGGTCCACCATACCACCCCCTGAAGCTGTGTGGGTAGCAGAGCGTCACAGCTGCACGATTTATGGTGGAGCTGAAGAATCTGAAATTGAGTAAAACGAGAGATCTTCAACAGAGGGGGCGCTATTTTGGTCATCCCTGTGAAAACTAGTATGTGCTGTCTTCAGGGTGATAAAATCGTTGTCACATGTTGGAACGTGCAGCCGCTGCTGGAACACGCTTTGCTTTTGGTATGTGAAGTACACTTCATCCCTGGAAATTCCTTTTATGTCATGCTTGCCATTAGACATACTGGAAAACTCTCATGCTCTTCATATGACATTATTTTTCTCCCCTCCAGTTTCTGATTTGATGTGATGGCCCTTTATCTGCTTGATACCATTATGTGTCATAACATCTTGAGTACATGTCCTCTGCAGAAAAAACACACTATTGCGCATTAATACACAATTACTGATCCAAGGGACTAATGCAACACTTTTTTTTTTCAGGGACTAACGATGAGGCAAATCCGATTCCGGTTTGATGGGCAACCCATTAATGAGACAGACACACCTGCACAGGTGTGGTCCTACTTTACCTTATGATACATTCTCTTGTATGCATATTTACTCAGTTTAAAATAAAAGTAGTAATACTGGATTAGTTATAGAAACATACAGGTTCCTGGCACTCGTTACGAGCTTGCTTAAAGGTTTTTCATTATTTAATTTATGTATGTTTTGTTATAAAGTACAATTGGTCCTTTCATGGAATCATATTACCTAATAAAAAAATGGAAGTTGAGAATACATTTTGTTATTAAACATCATTGAAGTTCTTTATCAGAATGATGTATTGATGATGGGCTGTTTGACCACATGGGTTTTTATACATGTCAGGTTTAGGTTGTTCATCAGAACATTTTGCAAAAAGCAGCAGAAAAAGGTAAATAAAAATACAGAAACAGTGATGTACCATGATCCATTTTCTCCAGAAACTGATCTGGTTTGCAGGTAAACACACCATCATAACAGCAATCCTCTAGAACTCCATCTTTTGAAGTGTGGTGATGAGCCGATCTGATTGGTTTACTGCGTTTTATGCCTAAACCATGCCTCTGAATAGTGAAGAGAATTGGGATGAAATTTTGGGCTGACGGCAGGTCTGTTTTTTTTCTGCTGTCAAAATGGAGCCCAAAGTGTAACGGGTTTGTAGAAATGCTGTGTCTGGTTGGACAGTTAACCTCCTGGGCATGCTGTTGAAAACACAGAAAAGCATCTTCCCATTAAAAATGCACAGATGTAAATGCCTTCTCATTTCCTTTCAGTTTTACAACACAAAGGAAATCTTCCTTTATGCAGCCCCTCATCTGTCCCACAATCAATAACACAGTCAATAGATCAATAAAGCTCCAACCATTATGGACATGAAAGCCTGAAGCCTTGCTGGCAGCCTATTGTGATCTTACATAATAGTACGATGAAAGAAAAAAATAAGTGAGGATATGTGAGGACATCAAAGAGTCTTAGGAACCACTAGTGGAAATACTTAATGGATGACCGATATTACACTCTTAGATCTTCCACTAGTGCCATATGGTAAAAGGCTGATGGTGGAATTATGTTACAAAATGTTTTGATTGCCAACATATTAAGAAAACACTGTAGGATCAATAAGGTGATACATTTAAAGACACACCTGAATTACTTTGACCAGAATAGATTGCTTGCTAGAACACCCACAGGAAAGTTAATCAAGACCTGAAATTGGTCAAGATGCTCAAAGCAAATGTTAAAAACATGTATCCAATCACATGGCTGTGTATTGTCTGATACCAGTCTATAATGATTATTGTTAATGTCGTGTGTGTTTGTGTATACATAGTGTATATAGAGCCCTGTATTTTCATTACTGTAAATTAAATGAATTTATTACTGTATTTATCCTGCGTATACCAAAGAAAGCGACATCGCATACCAAAGAAAATTACAGTACTGTATATATGGGGGTAACATGGGTATTTTACATTCTAGCACTGCGGGAGACAGCAGTTCAATGTACCCTGTACAGTACGGATACAGGTTTACCTTTACGTTTTTTAAGGATAATGTATTTATACCACATCACAAATTAGCGTTTTTTTTTCCGCAATTTGCAGGAGGTTCGAGGGGTTACTGCATACTGCGAATTTCGGGGGTTTACTGCATATAATAGTATTATACTATATTTCAAACGTATTAGCCTATCTTGTCCCAGTACATCTTCATTTGCAATGTAAATGAAGTCAGAAATGAAGAAGAAACTGACATTTACTTTTTTGCTGGTGCTGTAAACCCAGTAAAAATTGACAAGATAACAGGCATCATTCAAGCTGACATGATGACCAGTAAATGCCCAATTTCTTTACTTTTTGCATTTATTTGAAGGGAAAACATGCAATCAACCCCCTCTCCTCCAACCCATTCACTCAGAGGCTGTTCTTCTGGTCGATGTTGTGGACAATAGATTGACCCAAGCTGTTTAAGAGGAATTCCACTGACTATTTTTTAAAAATCTGCACAATGAAAACTGAGTCATCCAGATTGGGTTTAATGCAAAATGCTCCATTCACAGAAAGTTTAAAAGCTCCCTCACAGAAAGTTATTCCATGAAATGGTTGTGCTACCTGATGCCTGACATGTTTTTGAAGCTTTTGGTCCTAAAACTAAACCCATTCATGATGGAGGGATACATGCAGTAGTGCTGGCCGAAAACCGTTTATTATTGTTATGAATGTTTCTTATACTACAATGCCGGTTTAAACGGCCTAATGAATGTTTGGAAAGAGGCAGAGCTGGAAGCTTTTTCACTGCTGCACCGCTAGGGGAAGGGAACTTTTCATCTGAGCGAGCACTGAAGCTCCGTGTGAGAGTCATGCTATGTCAGATAAACAGTGTGTGGATTGTAGGGCATAAAATATTACTTTTAGGCAATGCGATTTTGTGCAGTTTTTCATTTTTAGGTTTTTTGTGCATGTAACTTCTCAAAAATACTTTCATATACAGTAATATTAGTATACATGCCATTTAGTTCGAGGTCGTTTGATTCTGACGATGTGTATGATTCTGTACATCAACACGAGCCTGAGTTAACAAAGATAGTCCAAACTAAGTGCTAAATAATCACCAAAAGTACGTTTTTATCTTAGCTTTATGAAGAAACATGCTTGTGCTTAGCCTGTCTTGGCGAGAACATATATAGCATTTAGTCCGACAGAGTGGAAACATAACCGCGTTAGATATAGAAAAAACTCCTTACTGTGCATCATGCCTGTATTTATCCTCAATAAGTCCAAAATTTGGCATAAGTGAGCAAACCACGTACCACGTCTGTTTTTTTTTTTTTTTCTTGCCCAAAATTTGTAATGGCTGAAATTTCCTGAAGGTGCCTTGTTCATTATGTTCAAAAGTGAGAATACTGTTCAATAAATACTATTGGATACTTTTCAGTATTTGAATACTGTGTAATGTATCTGGGCTTCAAGCTATTATATTATTACTGGAAGTTGCACACTTTTTAAAATTATTTATTTGTTTGAATATTTATAATTTGAGTGGGGGTAAAGTTGTATTAAAGAGTCAATTTAATGGTCCAGTGGACAGAGATTGTTAACTTGAAAAGATGTAATTGGTTTACAAAAGATGTTTACTATTTATTCCTTATCTAAAACACCTGTTCAGTGCAATAAAACTTTTGACAAGCACCTCTGGATACTTTACTAAGTCTAAATACCCTTTTGGATGCTTGAAAATATGTTGTGAATGTGTGTATAGTTTTGCCAAAAACATGTCTTAGAGTATGAAACTACTGTTTCCACATCTTAAGATAACGCTGGTGAAAAAGCAAACACAAGTTCAGTTAGATGGAGTAATTCATTTCATCCTGTAAAATGTGGTGAACGCCCACTCATGCTTAAAAATAAGATGACCCAAAAAAAAAAAAAGAATACTGTGAAAATGATATAATTTTGAAAAATACAGTGATAAAATTTTTTGGTCATACTGCCCAGCTCTAACATGCGGGGTGCTGTGAGGCAAAACTGATTTAGTTCAGATGGACTATTTCACTCTCATCAACATCCATATAAACGCTCAAGAGACACGTGGAGAGACGCGCTTCACTGGGGGTCAGTAGTACATAAAACAGCTGTATTTGTGTTGAAGACATCTGGTTCCATTTACCAGCATTGTGAATAAGATACAAGAAGAGAAGTTCCTCTGCAATTAAGTTTCAGTGGAGATCACTCTGCGCAGCAATCTTAATGATGAATTATGCAGCAGCTTTGAAAAATCACTGAAATTGCCTCCTTAAAAGGTTGGAGAAGGTCAGAGGGCCTATTTGCATATATAACATTGAAGTTGGCACAATTAACAATGTGCCACAATTAACATACAGAACAATTAACACAATGAACTACATGTTAAACTACATGTTAAATGAAGCCTGAGGAGAAATCCACGTGTTCCTCATGCATCTTCTCTTCTTCCCGCAGTTGGAAATGGAGGATGAAGACACAATTGATGTTTTCCAGCAACAGACAGGGGGTTTCATCTAAGTTCGCCAACTTTTACCTCCCCACTCCCTCTCTCCCATCCCACTTCCTCCCATTAATTTTTATTTCAGTTATTCATGAGTGCTGTTGTATAGTGTGTCTTTTGTTTGTTTTTTGCCTCCTGTTTTTGTAAATAAATGCATTTCTCACACCCGCATAAAATATATCGCTAGCAGGGTTGGAAGCGCCCAGCTGTTCAGAAGAGCCAGTTACTGAAAGTCCTGGGAAATTGCCTGTTGGAGGCCCAGCTCTGTCTGCAGAGGGTTTGGACTGCTGAAGCTGCAGATGTTCAGGGAGAGGGATTTTTTTTTCAGTTGGACTGAAATCCTTTTCACAGGCAAATTTACTGTAGTGATACAGGTGTGTATTCAGGCATGTACGCACACTTGGCCCATTGAGGCTCAGTTAGTGGAGGCTGCTTTCCTCTACACCGCACGTTGGATGAAGATTTACTCCTCATGGACCAGGGAAAACTCTTCCCTTCTCTGCAATTAGCCTAACAGGTCAAAAGGTCACGAGTCAATATGTTTGTACTGTAAGCCAGAAGAAAACGAGTTTTGCAGATTATTATAGTGATGGTTAGAATTAAGAGAAGTTCATCACATATTATGAACGGTGTGTGAAGCTGGGTCTGATTTCACATTCTCTAAACCAAAATTTCAGACCATCACCTGGCCACATTTTCTTTTACCTATTTTGAACAAGCTGTTGTATCTTTCATTCTTAAAGTAGTAGACATGCTAGAGTGAGTCTTAGAGTAGGTCATAAAGGAATAATGGACTCCTGGTATGCTTCTGTCAAGCCAAGCATCTGTCTAATAAATCACTTGTTAAAATAAAAATAATCTCTTTTTAACAGATATTTGACTTTTTTATTATTTGTATTTATATATTTATATACACTGTCAGTGAAGTTTTAATGCACTGAGATTTTCTACATTTGCTTGTTACTCAGTATTTACTTTAAAAAGTAAAAAGCACACACACAGTAAACACCGCAAATTTGCGATTCAAAGTTCGCTGCTTCAGTTATTTGTGGATTTTTTCTTAGAACCTAATAATTGTTCTTAGAAACCTCTGCAATTTCACAGAATTTTCATGGCAATATATAATTTTTCATGCATTTTAGTGCTAAATTATTAAGAAAAATATAATTTACTAATACTGTAACAGAAATATTAATGTGAATTCAGCTACATTTCCATATAAAATATAACTACATTTTTTGGTACCTGTAGAGAGAAATCAAAAAAGTGCATTTTGGGATGGTGAAATACCCCTGTACTCTGAGGCCAGAGATTTTAAAGTAGCCAATCTGAGAGCACTGTTCATTTCTCCTTGCTGCTGATTGTCTGCTGCCCTGTGAAGCATCTCAGGTGGAGCTATAGAGTGTTTCTGAGTGTTCCCGTGTTTTTCGTTTTGATCTTCTTAAAGATCAATTAAATTAATTTATTACTGTATTTACCCTGCTTATACCAAACAAATTGACAGCGCATACCAAAGAAAACGCGCTTGTATGAATTACAGAACAGTATATATAGTATTGGGGTAACATCGGTATTTTACATTCTAGCACTGAGTGAGACAGCAGTTCAGTGTACACTGTAGGTATACAGGTTTACCTTTACATGTTTTAAGTGTTTAAAGTGAAATAAAGTGATTTGGGGCATATTTATGGTTTACACTACCAAAATAGGTATTTTTAGGCATTTCTTTACCACATCACAATTCACAATTCACGGGTGCTCTTGGAACGTAACACCCGCGAATTTCGGAGCTTATATATATGTGTAAACTAATATATAGAATGTATATACACAGAGAAGTGCGTTGGTGTACATCTTCTGTGACAGTCATTACATAATTTTCATTAATTACTATTGAATGTTGAGGTTGTGTGTGGAAATCTGATTCATTAGCTGTATTAAAAAGCTGTAATGGACGCAAACCTTTATAACGACTTTCATTGGCTGAACGACGAGGGAGGGGCGGTGCATTTTTGAGTGATAAACTCAACCGTCTAATCGGATGAGCCGTTCGCTGACACCTGACTAATCAGACTGCGCAGATTTCCTTGTGGGCGGGACTGTGCGGGTGAACTGGAGCGAGCGCTCCCTCTCGCTCAGATTACCGTTCAGTCGAAGTCGGGCGGTGTCCATGAGGACAGCAGGGGATAAAGGACTCGTTTAGACGGATTTTTCAGTAAAAGGCTTTGCAAAGGCAGCGAATCTACCCCGACGAGATGACGACGACAACTACCTTCCAAGGGATGGACCCCAGCGCGAAGAACAGCTCCAGGTAAATAAAAAAACGCCAGCTTTAGCTAAACCTCCCATGCAAACAAAAGAATTTTGGATCCAGGGCAGTTGGACAGCCAGGAGGAGGATGAGGATGAAAACGAAGGCGAGCTGTGGTGATAATGACGATGCCAGTTGATTTGGCTGGAAGCGATGGTCGCCAACCTGTGCCAAGACTATTGAGCGCCTTACGAGACTGAGGTTGTGTTTCAGTGAGCTCATTAAAAAACGGCACGTATCTCTGCTGTCTGGCCTATTGAAACACACTTCTATGAGCCAACCAGCCAGGGCCAGTGTAGTAGAACTGAGCCCTGCTCTGTTTTATTCTCATTTTTAGCTGTTTTTAAAAAAAAATCTGATCTGACATACCAGAAGAGCTCTGAATGGGTGTGATATAGCAGGAAAAACACACACACACACACACACACACACACACACACACACACAAAGGCTGGAGCATAGGGGCATGATTTTCCAAACATTGCTTCCTTGTAATTCTATGTCTGTTTGGGTGCCTACAGCCCCAGGCAGTTTTATAAGACATCTGAGACCCAGAAATCAAAAGTTCAGCCTCTCTCTGAGCTCTTGGCTGAGAAATTCCCTGGCTGTCTGCCACTATGCCTTTTCCTCCCTTCTTTTTTCTGCCAAAGTGATCTGGTTGGATTTTTCCAACAAACCTTGGTCAGAAAAGAGGAAGTATTTATTTTCTAATCTCTTTTCTGCTCCTCTGGATAGAAGGAGGGGCTCAAGCATATTGTCTGATACTGACATTAGTCCAGTTATGTCCTCCGCTGACCAGGCCTGGCTAAGAGGCCCTGAACCCTCTATTGTCCTTTTATGGGTTTGGGTTGGATTTAATAGCCTCACACTTTTCATCCAGCCAGTTGTCTTCACTCCTTTGCCTGTCTGGGCCCAAAAAATTTTGCTTTAGGGCCTTGCTGCCAACTTTCTGATGCCTGCGGGATCACTGAGGGCTTCTCCAGCTTTGGAATAATAAAAGAAACATCTGCACCAAACTAATGTTCTGCAACTCTTATCCTCCTGCAGTGTGGCTTCAGACAGACGATCCTTCTCAATGCAACTTGTCTTGTGTGCTAGTCCCCCCCAAAAATCCCTTAAAACCAGATATCTCAGCTTAGTTAATCGTGTTGGACCATCTCCTGATTATGAATTTAATCAGATGCAGGGTCAGAGGTAATTCCAGCAGAGGGGATGAATGTAGGTCGCAGCCCAAAGCCCCACTCGCAAGTCATTCTGCTGCTTTTTTCTTTTAAACTACCCTGAGGCTGGCATAAGTTATGAAATGTCACCTTTGAATTGTCTCCTGCTCTTTTGGGTGAAGAACTGGTCTGCTGTTTCATGGTTGGGTGGGGTCTGGTGAAAGAGGCCTGTTTTTGCTGCAGGCAGGGCAAATCACAGACTCACACAAGCAGGATGTGAAGGCTAGTTAAGGCATTATGAATTAAGCACCGTCCAGACTGTTTTTTTTTTGTTAATCTGCATGGAGATACCCCTCCTTCCACACCCATCTTCTAAGACTTTTCGTAGTCCCCTTTTCCAAAGAATAGGCTGGAGTTGAGCTGTAGCTGCAAGACAGCTGCCCGACCATCAGCTGTTGGGTTCAGCATGAAAAAAGAGGGGGTGGCATTTTCCCTTACATCAAACTTCATTTCCACCCCCTTAATGTGGCTAATTGAGGTGCAAATGTTCATCAAGGCTAACCATCAGGACCCCCAGAGCACATTTTTGGTTGCTTGTTCTGCTTCCCATCTGATATATGGGACAAATGAAATCTATCCAGCAGCGAAATCTCCACTCATGTCAGATTGTGTGTGTGTGAGATAGAAGGGCTTAGGGAGTGGAGACCCTCCCATTGTATCATTACTCTGTTAATGCTAGCCAGTGTTCCCTGCAGCGCACAGTCATATCTAGGATGTGTGTGTGTGTGTGTGTGTGTGAGTATTTGTACATATTCACAAATGTTAAGCCACATGTTTTAAGAACAAGCTGGGTTTTTTTGTCACGGAGGTACGCGCGCACACACACACTCCCGCTCATTTGCGTTTCAGCATTCGTGGGTTCAGGTGTCCGCAGATTTTTTTCTTAGAACGTAACAAATTATTGTTCCCAGAAACTCCCGCAAATTCCGTGAAACTGCTGATATCCTCCGCATTTTTATTGCTTTTTTCTTGGCAATATATAATTTTTCATGCGTTTTAGTGCTAAAATATTAAGAACAATATAATTTACTAATTTTGTAACACAAATATTAACGTAAATTCAGCTACATTTTCATATAAAATGTAACTGTATAAATATTTTGGTACTGTCAAGAACACAATAAAGCGCATCTTGTGATGGTGAAATACCCCTGTACTCAAAGGCTTCAATCCAGAATTCCCGCATCAGAACAGTTTCCCACATGGAGTTATCTCGAGTGTTTTTCGTTTTGTTCTTCTTAAAGCCCTGTATTTTTATTACTGTAAATTAAATTTATTTATTACTGTATTTACCGTGCTTATACCAAAGAAAACACGTTAACATCAGTATTTTACATTCTAGCACTGGGAGACAGCAGTTCAGTGTAAACTGTACAGTACAGATACGGGTTTACCTTTATATTTTTAAGATGTAATGTATTTAGCTGAGTTTAAAATGAAATTAAAGTGTTTTGGGAACATATTTGGAGCCATATTTAGGGTTTACACTATAAAAATACGCATTTTTTACCACATCTCACATTTGTGGTTTTTCACAGTTTGCGGATGCTCTTGGAATGTAACCCCGTGAATGTCGGGGGTTTACTGTGTGTGTGTGTGTGTGTGTGTGTGTGTGTGTGTCTCTCATCCCCTCATCACCTGCTCGTACAAACACTAAGTCAGTAGTCATAACCACTTGCATTAATAATCTGTTATTATATCTGTTATAGTTATTTTGTCATTCCGTTTGCACTATTACTATTACTCTTTATTGTCTTATCTTTATTTGTTTATGACAAAAGAATTTCCCTCGGGATAAATAAAGTTCTTTCATGTGTGATGTAGATGTGTGTAATACATAATTTTATGTGTGTATATATATATATATATATGTATGTATATGTGTAGATACACACACATATACTGTGTGTATATACATACATACATACATGCATACAGGGGGGTCCTCGGGTTGCAACAGTCTTGACATATGATGTTTTGAGTTTACAATGCTCAGTCCCATAAAAACTTCTGAAAATTGAGAAACTTTCGGACTATGTGGGCAATCTAGTTTGGTTGCGTGCGGCGGAAGAATACGTAGAATACGCAGTGACGTGGCATATGAGTGAGGGAGTACAAGTACAGTATATTTGTCCTTTTCCTTTTTCTGTGTCTTAGTTGTGTTTTTATGTTCTAGATTATGATTTTACAAGTGTGTTAGGATAAGTAAGTGACTTAGACTACGGTGTGTTTTCACGTACACCAAAATTCGGGTTACGTCACTGTTGTAGGAATGGATCTGTGTAACTCGAAGACCCCCTGGACATATGGAGCATATTATTATTACATGTAGATACACACAGATAAGTATTATTACTATTATGCCCCCAAATATGCTCCCCAAACACTTTAATTTCATTTAAAACGAAAATGTAAAGATAAACCCATATCCGTACTGTACAGTTTACACTGAACTCCTGCAGTGCTAGAATGTAAATAC